>JBBPUO010000192.1:17242-33423 GCA_038094755.1 Caloboletus firmus | reverse complement strand
CACGCTTTGCTGCTAGGTCCCTATGATCGACACGATGTCATGTACGGCTGATTTTAGGACAAACTCGTTTGTCGGAACCGAGGGTCAGGATGTTGCATGCTTTTTGTAGGAGGTATCTGACACTTGGGGCTTCGATCTGCAGAGTACATTGCGCCCGAGGTGATTGCTGCACAAGGACACACTGCAGCCGTGGATTGGTGGACGCTCGGCATACTCATTTATGAGATGATCGTAAGTGCTTACTATTCATATGTGGGAGATTGCTGACGGGCTCCTGATTGCGCCTGATTTTCGATTACTGGATTGGCGACATAGTTCGCCACGACACCGTTCAAGGGCAAGGAGAGGAACGATACGTTTGCGAACATCCGGCTGCTGCCCGTACATTTCCGCGATACACCCAAGATATCCAGGTATGTTGATGGGCTTTATGGTGGTGTTACGGCGATGAAGGAAAACTGGGATAGTGCCTGTAAAGATATTATCGTCCGGCTCTTGGAGAAAGAGGAACGGGCTCGGTTAGGAAGCAGGAGTGGCGCAAGCGAGGTGAAGCAGCACAAGTGGTTTTCCAAGATGAACTGGGGTCTCTTGCGTCACACGCGGCCGCCGGTATGTCGAAGAGACTAGTTGATTCTTGTTTGATAGGAGTGTCGTGTCATCCTGTGACGTTTGTTCCCTTTTGGATCACGTGGCTTCTATTTCTTATTTCATGCGTGCATAGTGGATGTATCCGCTGATCCACTTGTTTTATGTCTAGATTGTTCCAACTGCATCAAATGGAACTGATGCGACCAATTTCCGACACCTAAAGGAGTCGCGCTCGCTGCACCTGGAGGAGCAAGGATGTATTGTTACGCCTAGTATGCCTGGCTACGACGACGGGCTGGACTCGCCACCGGACGAGGATTTATTTGGAGCGTTCAACAGCGTCACGATACATTATGATGGTGAATTGTGATGGTCTGGAGATATTGATGTGCGTCAGCATCAAGCATCCTTTTGTGTGGAACCAATGACCTTTGGAGTCTGTCGTTTTCATCGGCCGTGGTTGCTTTCTTTTGTTAGACTCTGACTCTGCTTGCTTTGTGGGGAAAAAAAATGCTGGTTTTCACTTGTATTATTTGCATTGCACAGTTACCCCATCTTCTCATATCGTTACATTTCTTTGGAAGTACTTACGACGCTGGTGCGCTGCACAAGCTAACCACTGATGTTTGATGGTGGATGGCGTTCTTAGTGTTATGATACCTGACTACAATCAAGCTATTCTAATTGACTTCGTTGTGGTGGGGTGACAAGAAGTAGCGATCAGATCAGAGCGGCAAAGAAGTTGATGTGACTGATGATGGGAGTCTGGTGAGACTCGGGAGCGTAAGGACGGGGATGGCGACGGCAGCGGAGGGAGGAAAGGGCGGGGGGGGATCTCTGGCAAGGTGATCACGGACACGCGGGGATCGTCGACGTCGACGTCGAGAGAGTCGGTGAATATGTAAGCAAAGGATCTCTGATGGAGGAGCACGGTGGGCGGGAACTCGAGGCCCGTCGGTGCGGATCGTCGAGGAGGGGCATTTTCCATATCGGGAGACGGGTTCGATTTCCATACAGGGGATGACAGGACCCCGGCAAGTGCAAAAGTGAGCCAAGGAGGAAGCGGACGAGCCAGTGGGAAAAAAAAAGTGTGTGGGGCGTGGGGGCCGAATGGCAGCAAAGAGCGCGCTGTGGCAGGACGAGGCAGGGGAGCACGCGGAAGGAGGAGGCGATGTAGGTGCACAGTTACTCGCTGACATGAGATTCAGACTGAGATTGAGGGCGATTCGCGGAAGATGGTACAGCGGCAACTGGAACGCGATCACATGGAGATCGCGATACAGTGTGGGCGGAGAGTGGCCGAAAAAGGATAGGCGTAGGACGCCTCGGCGCCGAGGGAGTGGCACGGTGACCGTATTTGGGGGGGATGGGTGTTTGTGTGTATTTGTGTAGAGTTTGCCGAGGGTGATTTCCGAACGCGGCCGCGGCTTGTGAGGAGGACCCTGTATTACGTAGTGGACCTGAATGGGAAGCTGCGGGAGAAAATGGAGGGGAGGAGAGAGGGGTCACGTAAGAGCTAAATTCGGGGAATATGAGTTCTCCACCGGCCATGGCTTTTTATAATATACATAGTCGATCGACGAGACGACCGTCGACAGCCTCACAGTGTCTGTTTGACTTTTTTTTTTTCTTTTTCTTTTTTTTACCATTTCCTTCGCTTCTTCAGTACATAGCTCGCCCTCAACCTCGGCTCCGTCCGACGCCATTCACCATTCCGTCTCTACGCCCAGCAACGTTCGACATGCAAGACCTCTACGCTCCCTCATATCCTTCTCCCTCTCAAAACCGTCCACAGTGGTCCCGCCATACCGACCATGCATACCCACAGATATCCACCGCACACCCGCCCCTATACCCTCCAAGCTCTCCCAACGACTCCCCCAACGACGACCCGTCCCCGCAACCCGTCATCAAGTCCCACGACCAGCACCAGCACCAGCCCGCAAAGTCCGAGTCAAAGCCTCAGGCCACCTTTCTCACAAAACTCTACGCGTAAGTCTCCTCAACACCTTTCCCCGTCCCGCGTCCGACGCGTCTCCCCAGTCTCCTCGAACGTCCAGAGAACCACCACATGATCAGATGGGACCCAGCAGGCGAACACATCATCGTGGAGCGTCCAGAGCAGCTTGCCCTCCATGTCCTCCCAAGTGTCTACCGTCAATCCAGATTTGCTTCCTTCTCTCGGCAACTCAACGTCCGTGCTTCTTTCCTTCCCCTCGCAACACGCCTCCCATGTTGCTTAATGAATCCCTTTTGCACAGATTTATGGCTTCATGCGAAAAGTGAACCTCCGCAACGTTGACCCAGCCATCGATGATCCCGATGCAAGCACATGGTGTAAGTACCCCCCCGCACCGCCTCAAACACTTCCCTCCTGACACAGCCACCAGCCCATCCCACCCTCAATCGCCATTCCCCTCCAGAGGTCGTCGCCAACTTCAAACGTCGCGTCCCTCCGCGCCTCCCCAAGCCAAGGAAACGCGAGACCCAGGAGCCCCCAGCCATCCCCCCACCCCGCTCCGCTATTGGTGTCGGCCCTGTTCCCTTGACCGTCCCCCCCGTCGGCGGCAAGCCCAACATCCTCGGTGGACGCGCACGAGGATTCTCTGCCCCTGGTTCGTTCACCCCCCTCAGCTCTCCCGGTGCTGCAGGCTGGGGAACTTCATACCCACGTGCGGCCTTGCCGCCTCTTACGGTTCCCTCAGAGCCTCCCGCCATCTCCCAGCACCACAGTATCTTCAACCAGTCGCACAATCTCCAGCCCATCTCTCCTGGAGATGAATCCCCCTCCACTCAGTTCAGCGCGATGGAGACCAGCTCTGGCTACGCGCACCACAACCCACAGGTCTCATCCTCCCAGTACCCATATGCCGAGCAGAGCTGGTCTTTTTCCCCCAACAGCTCCACCTCCAGCCACTCGGGTAGCCTCTCTTCGCTCTTGAACCCCCCGACTACCAATGGGTATGGTGCACGACCCACCCCCACCATCAATACTTCGTACGCGTCTTCGTACTCAAACGTGTCCATGCACAGCGACCATACACCGCCGTCCTTGTCCCCGGACACACACAGTCGTCCGACCACGGGGTACTCGATTTCCTCTGTCTCGTCGTTGCCATACGAAGAGTCTCCTACTCATGCAACCTACCACCAAAGCGACTACTCTCGTCCAGGGTCCGGTCACCACAGACCTATCTCCCCCACGCTGTCTCGCCCCCCGTCGTCTTCGAAGCAGTACGGACCAAGCAGTTCACTCAGGGTGGGACGGCCCCGACGCCACAGCCAAGCCATGAGTCCTTACCCTTCGCCTTACGAACACCATTCAGAACGGCCCTCGTCTTCCCCTCAGCCAGCCGATGAACAAAACGGGACGATGCCGAGAGTGCGGAGTATGATACAATTACCCTCAGTCGACCCTTACGGTTTCAGCTCGAACCAGACCGAGTTCGCTTACTCTGCCGTTGGTGGCAATCCATCCATCGATTCGATGGATGCCCGCAATGGTTGGGGACATCCTGCGCAAGCAACGCAGCGTCCTTCGACGAGTGCTTCCTCCATCAGTGCTGCGTCACATACATCATCTTCCCAGGCAAATACGCCTCCGCTCACGGATGGTTACGGCGGTGCTGAGACGGACATCAACCGTTGTGAGTCGCTTCATCGTTCGCTGATGTCTTACGGCGTGACTTACTGACTAATAGTTTCTTGAATAAGTCTCGCCTGATTTCGGGTTTGTGCCCTTGAATGAACACCTCCCTCCGCAATATACCAAAAATGACGGGCGGACCATAGACGCACCGGTGCCTGCGGAGGGATTCTAGATTTGTGGTGCGGTTCACGATTGCCAATATTCCGACCGTCTTCATTCGACCTTGGACGATATCATTCGCTGTTTGCCTTGAATCTCACGAAATGCGTTCCTTTTTTTTTTTTTCTCTCTCTCTCTCGTTTCATTCTTGTTCGCTTCTCTTTTGGGAAGCCTTATATACGAAATCGGAAGACGCCCGTCCGTTCATTTCACGAAATCCATCATACCCGTCTCGTCGTTTGCATCGCTCTCATACATTGCGTCGTGTATACCTTGACCCATCTCATATGTAGTATCACGCTCCATTCCCCTCCATTTTTGATACCTTTGTCATTACTCTCGTTGTCTCTGGTTGTTACATACGGTTACCCCGTATACTCGTTACCCAGTCCATTGATATCCTGACTCGACTTGGCGCTTTACAATAGCAAATTGCGTTGTTGCTTTCCATGTGGTGCGAGGCGTCAAGTTTTCATTTGCATGGGTGTAACTGCAACGGTCACTATCATTTGAATGGGCCGGACCGTCGCCTGATGGATTTCTTCTCACTGCCAAGTCGTGACCTTTCCACGACACACGCAAGGGAGACCGGCGTCCGCACGCCCGATTTGGATGCCATCTTGATCTGGACCTGCGGATCTGATCGGACAGAATTCTGATCGGGGATGTCTCGAAACCGGGTCATGTCGTGGCATGCTTTGTCCTTGTGTTTTCGTGTTTGCAATCTCGTATCCGTCATGTGACGGGACATGTGACGTTAACCCCTGGTCACGAAAAAAAAAAAAAAAAGGTTAGGTTCAAACGAACATGAGCGCTGCAGGATGGCTTTCATTTAAACAGCACACGGGGAGGGGGAGGAATCGCAAATCTCATCAAACGAGGTGAATGAAACAGGCGTGTGAGTATCAGTGTGTGAGTGCGTGCGTGCGTGTGTCTGGGATGCGCATGACCAGCTGAACTTGGGTCCGAGCGCGTGTGTACAGCAAGGGGCGTGTCTTCCCCCCCCCTTTTGAAAGGCGATCACAACTTCATTATATGACAAGGTTCATGTGGCGTTGACATTTGCTGTCGGTAGCTACCGGCGACGCCCGCGCAAACGGCGTCAATGTACAGAGCCTCATCGATATTTATCTAGCGGATCGCCAGCGATATACACAGCACACAATTTTATTAGTATGATGCGTGTAAAAGGAAGAGATAAAATGAACCAACGAATAGATGCATACAAAAGAGAAAAAAAGGG
Source organism: Caloboletus firmus (assembly GCA_038094755.1). Taxonomy (NCBI): domain Eukaryota; kingdom Fungi; phylum Basidiomycota; class Agaricomycetes; order Boletales; family Boletaceae; genus Caloboletus; species Caloboletus firmus. The sequence continues at coordinate 27,784 of JBBPUO010000192.1, read as the reverse complement.
AATTAGATGTTGTGTCCAAGGCTAGTCAAAAGTTTACACTCGATATAATCCAGGAAAAATACATACATTTTCAGTCCATGAGTCTACGTCTCTTGCGCGAGAAAACTTCCCCTTCTAGCTCATGGTACAGAATGAAGGTCAAAAAAATACCCAACGGCACCGTTGCTGTGCTGCACCAATGCCCATCTCGCTACGCCGGGAGAAAACAAGGCTGTGTAAGTTGCGATTCAGACATGATCTCTCGCGAACGAGATGCTGACGGCAGGCGGCCGTATGGATGCGAGGAGACCTCATCCTCGAGCGGAACGTCCGGGCTCAAGAAGGCCATTCTTTCCTCCGAGGTACTGCTCGATGGTTCCGTTTCATCATCTAGTTCATCATCCACTGCCCGCCGGGCGACCCAGCTGAGGTATAGAAAGAGGGCGATGCAAAGCAAAATGCCACCGATCGTCCAAACTCTACTCCAGCCATCCTCCTTTTCTTCGGCACCAGATTCCTTGTTTGCACTGAACGACCTGATTCCTGCGCCGATACTTGTGTGTACAATCACCTTGAAGAGGGAGAGCCCAGTACAGATGACATAGGTCTTCATACTCAGGGTCGTTGCAGCAAGAAGGGCGTTCATGACATTGTAAGGATACGGCGCGACGCGAACAAGGAAGAGCAGCTGTGGTTTGCGTTCGATTGCCCGCACGGCTCGGAACAGTCCGCGCGTTGACTGTAACCAGCGAGCAATCCGCTCGCGCAGCAATGCGCGGGACAAGGCAAACACGACAATCGCGCCAGATAGCGCAGCAGCGTAGGATATCACTGCACCGATCCACGGTCCATAGGTATAACCCGAGAGGGTGATCAGCGTGGAATACAACGGGAGGGGGGCTGTGAAGTTTGAGAAGCACCGAGGTGGATAGAGGCACCCGGGATGGGAAAAATGTAGCAAAAATAGTGAGTATTGAACAAACGAGAAATGTCGAGCCGAGGACGTACGGAAGGTGGTGATAAATATCAGACAAAAGAGGACAGCAAAGCCAAAATACTCGTCGTTGCGTAGCCAATGGGACAGTTGGTCGAGGCCTTGATTGTGGGTGCAATATCACGAATGGAGTTAAATGTTATCAGGACAGGCGATACGAAGGAAATACGACTTTAGCACGGATCGTGCATGGGGGAAGACGATGGCCTGGAAAGCCAGTCAATAAATCTATTATTACTCACCATCGAAAACCTGCGTTTTCCAAAATGCGATGGCAAGTACGAAACCGAGACTCGTTGCACCATACGCCAACACGGGAGACCATTTCTTGAAAAGATTCCATATCCGGAGTCCGCGGGGACGAACATAGCGATATGATTGTGAGCGAGGACACGAGGATGACGCAGGTGGAAGGCGAGCAGGGATAAAGGAATGAACCGGACGGTACGTGCTGCGGAATGGGGGTGTCCGCGAGTTCGAGGGGATATCGCCAGCGGAAGAAGACGAGGTAGTTGCTTTCTCGTCCGACATTTGGGCTTGCTGGCTGGTGGAGGGCTTAAAGTGGCTTGAATAGCTGACGGATAGGCTTCTCAGACTCGATCTTGCTGGGTAGCGAAAAGCGCTTCGAAGAAGGGGGTTGTTGGGGTCCAGTCCACTTGGCAGTGAAAGGGAGAGGGAGAGGGAGGGAACGTAGGTAGGGAAGGGAAGCGCGGGACAGAAGGGAGACGGGGGCAAAGGAGGGGAGTGGTGCTAAAATGTAACACTCTGACCAAAGTAGCGTCTGACACTTGTCATTGTGAACCCGACTCATTTTTTTAAAATCCTGGTCACGCTCACACATTCCGCGCCGGCCTGCTCACAGATATTTAAGTACAACCTCTCATCCCGCTTTTTTTGAGCGACTCAGTGCGAGGCTGGTTCCCAGTGAGCTTGCTCGGCCGTTCTGCGCACGTTTGACAAAAGCTGTCTGATGACCTGTCCCCAGGCGAATCCACGTGCATACTCTTTACTGGCCAGTTCCGCGGCCAGCCTAGGAGAATGTCTCTTCGACGGGTCCTCCATACACGCATGCTACACCAGCGCGCATACAGCGCCGCCGTGTCCAAGCCGCGGAGTGGCCATGCAGACTTTTACGCATCGCTGATTCCCGCGATGATTCCTGTCGCGTTACTTGGCTCGGCGGTGTACATGGTGAGTCCTCCTCCTCGTCTTTACCGTGTTTCCTCGCCCGCCTCTGGCAATTTTTCATCCTGTCCCAGCCCACTCCGGTGGCATCGGGGCACCGCTCTCGAGAATCCTCTTCTTTCCTGTCTTTCTTTGCCTCTTGTGTACGTCCCGCTCTTGACGGCCGATTCTCCCTATCCGCTCCTTCCCTCAGGGTCTTCATCTTGCCCAAAGTCGGCTTGCGCACGAAAAATTCCTTGACGAGGCGAAAGAGCGCATCCGTGCTCTCGAAGAAGAAGTCAATTCCCTCCAACGACAACGGCCATCTGCGGTCCCCGTTATCTCGACTTCTGACCAAGTGCCATCATCTAAAACGCGCTCTTGGTGGTCGTGGTTCTGATGATCAAGATCATGTCTTGTTCTCCGATGGCAGACGAAAAAATAAAATCTACGGTATATATAACATAACATGACCCGTAAGATGCGATACAATGAGTAAATATGAGCAGAGGAAGCGATCAGAGGTGAGAACCATTGCACCACATGGAGTGACAAGTTAGAAAGCTCCTTGCTGGTGCACAGCAGCTCAACTCGTGTCCGAAAGCACCTTGTTGACAAGCACACACTTGAATTTGTCGTATAGCTTTGCGGAACTAACATCGTACAGTTGGTGATGGTCCAGGCGACTTTAGATATCAAGTACTTACCCTAGGATGGCAGCTGCGAGTCCTGCAAAGGATTGGATGGAATCCTTTCCACGTTTAAATCTGAAAATGTCATGTGCTAGCAAAACGGCTGATTAGCAGACAGAAGAGCGAACCATGGCTTCTGTCTTACAGACAAAGATAAAGTCCATGATCAACTTCGCCCGGGAGACCTGCAGCCAGTAGCTCTTGCGTCGGAGTCTCGCGAGTTCCTTCTCGTCGACTTTCGCAATCTTTGGCCGGGATTTGGATGTTGCCCCTTCCAACGACTCTTTGTACGCTCGGTTCTCCACTGTAACATGGTTTCAGCAAGACATTGTGGCCCTACAGTCGACAGTTACCTTCGCGCTGCAGACCCTCCACGACACTCATCTCAACGCCATTCTCCACTAAACCAACGAGAGTGCCAAAAAGCCAACACCAGTCTGCAAAACGTGCCGCCCTAGCACCTGTCCTGGGACCAACCAATCCTAGCCGTGAAAGTGTATATATATCGTCGGAGAGGCCATTCACCAGATCGAGTAGGACAGGAGGCGGCGCAGAAAGCAGTGATTGCAAGAACGGGTGCGAGAGAAGGTCACCAGTAAAGGACGGCGATGGTTTTCTTGCTGGGACATCCGCAAGGCCATGAGGAGTCAACGATGAACCGCTGGAGGAGTAGGGAACAGCCTTCTGTGCCATTATAGTGCTCAATGGGGTCAGCCATTTGAAAAGAATGAGCATCTTCCTAGTACCAAGAGGTGAGAGGACTCGAAAGGATGTTTCAAAGCATAGTACCTTGTAAAGGAGAAACCACCACGGGCAGACTCGAGTCTCTTTACCAGCTCCTGCGGCCAGGGAGCTTTGCTATTCCGGAACAGAAGCTTGGTATGCAACAGTAGGTATACACGTATTGAATATTGCATCAGTTTCTGTCACCCAGAATGTGTCAATGCAAGCTGCACTCGCAAAGTATGCACTACGCACAAATGCCTTGTCCCGGCCATCGCTGGTGACTAGCATATCCCGCCACACCTCATGCCTCCCGACCTTTTTTTCTGCCTCCACTACGCGCCCATCCTCCTCGTCGACCTCTTCATCCTCGTCAGCAGTATCCCCAGCCACACCTTTCTCGGTTGCTTGCTCCTCAGACTTTTCATCGTACAAACTAGCGGTGGTGTTTGCAAAGTGCGACTGAGTTGCTGTACTAGGACGAGGTGTCCGAGGTGGATGTGCGGAGAGGGGATTCATCTGAAAGGAGCTGCCCACATCAAAGGCGGGAGGTGCGTAGAACTGTGCCTGCATTGAGTCGCGCAACGACGAGGACGTAATAAGGTCGGCGTCCTCAGAATGAGGGAATGATATTGAGGACATGGCGGCCTACAAAGAGACGTATTCTGAGGACTGCAAGAGGCGAGGACAGACGGGTAAGCGGCGCTTGGTGAGGGTTATTGACGCCTGTGGTTTATGCCGTCTAGCATAAACAACGAGTAAACAAAGCATAAGCACGAAAGTGCAAAACCACTCTAGTCGTACATCGACACAGGCAGCAAGGGATCACAAAGTGGTGAAATCGTCCGGGAACTCTTAGTTGGCAAGGAAATGTCGACTTCATATAGTTTCCGTTCCCCAATATCCCGTTCCGAGGCCACTTCACCTCATCCGATCAGGCCAACCTTTGACACGGAGCTGCTCCGCACATACATGAGGAAACTTCTCCAGACGACGCTGCAGCACGCGATTTGGTCTTCTGACCGAGAACAGGTGAAATCATGGATGAGGGATATCAAGGAGCGGGTCAAGGATCGGATGATAGAGATTCAACCATCTGGTTTGTGAGTTACGGCGGCGGAAGCCACGAAAGTACGTTGACATTCCGCGACCAGCAAATACATCGTACTTGTTCAGATAAACGAAAATCTCAACCAGGGCGGACGGTGGGCCTACGACTGTCAGGAGATCGCATGGACGTACTGACATTGATCACTCTTGTAGTGCCGACATGGTCTCGCACTGGGAGGACGGGGACGCATGTGTAAATGAGCTCTTTTACAATGTTCGCACGATTCGACCGTATTTTGTGGATGAAGAATAACACTCGTTTTCACAGGACTCGATGATCTGCACTTGCACCGCACTCGCTGTCCGAAGTTCGCCATGACGGTCGAGAGTGATGTGTAGCGGTATCGCCGAGGGAAGTCACACTTCAAGTATATCCATAGCGTCAGGGGCGAGTTATGGCCGCGTGATAACGACGGTATTCGGTATCCCATCGTCCGCTATGTTTGTTCTGCTGTCGAATCCGCGCCTATCTTTTCCGCAAACTCCCTGCGGTCGGTTCGTCTGGCAGCTATTTTAGATCCGTTTCTCGGCTGCACACTACTTCGCGAAGATGGACCAGCAGCTCTTCAGCCAGCGAATCATTATCATCCACGACGCCAATTCGCCGACTCCATGCTTCAGCTACTCTTGTTCATGCAGGAGATGCTCTTGCTCACCGTTTAGCGCTGTAACTACGGCTTTGTGAGTTTCACTCATGCTAAAATACGTTGATTTCCCGGCTCTGTTGCTCTCACCTCTTCCTTAACTCGGCGACCGCCGTTGGCTGCTCCCGGGGACATGTTTTACCCGCCTGGATATCTCACGACAGATGAGTGCTTCAGCCTCCCTTCCTGGGAATGTCGTGTTACCCCTTGTTCGATCTCCGAGGAGTCAGTGGTAGACGCTATAGGCCACCGAAAAGGTGCATCCGACGATCTCAATGTTTGAACCCAGTCCGTATCACTGCATCTCTACACTTGAACAGCGGGCGAAGCTGGGTGCCAGGGTCGGATTGATTGCGTTGAATGCCGCTATTGTGCACAGAACTGCACTCTCAGACAATGACTCTCTCGGCTAGCATGTCGTATTGTCAGCTGCGGGAGAGTCACCTATACGCCGCCATTCATTTTGGACCGTCCAATGACGAATTTGCCCATAGTCTGGCCACTCGAGCCGTGGAATCAGCACCATCTCTGATCCCACCAGCTGAGATTTCGCAATATGATTTTCAAACACCACTGCATTTAGTGGCCGTTGTCGAAAGGGTCCGTATGTCCGTGAGAGCGCCGTTGTCCGTTGTTGATACGCTCATACGGTACAGATCACGATCAGTGCTCCCCTTCAGGAAAGTTCGCCTTCATTTTCTGGATCTGGGCGTTGCTCTGACACCTCAACTGCGCATCCAGCGGCCCGCACCACGGGTTGATGATGATATGTGACTCCAGTTGGTACACGTGTATCAACATGAATGCATTCATGCAATGGATACTTTGCCCTGTCCTGTTAAGGTCGGGTCCCTATGTGTCAAGCTCTATCAGGCGAGTAATTGCCCCCTGAGTCCCAGGTTAGGCGTATCCTGTTCACCGTGTTGTTACGTCGACAACATGCATGTCTACTTATCACGCGTAATTGGGAATATCCAATCTCGTCTGGTCCGTTCATTCGACGGCCGTTATTGTTGTCTTCCGGTCATCGTTATAGTATGGCAATACGAGCCCAGCATTCGCACACCGCAGCATCCTGTATGGATGTTCCCCCACTGGTTCTCACAGCCGACGACACCTGGACGCGGCTCCACGAGTACTCACAGGCTATCGATCCACCGTGCTTTCCCCCTTCCCGCGATGGCTTAGCCTAGCATTTTTTTTGTCAAAGTAGCCCCATCGTGGCGAATCGGTGCCTATCTGTACCGCCGACATATCCGACAAATTAGCTCCTATCCAACATCCTCTCGTATTTTCGGGGTAGAACAGGACAGGATGGGGATGTCTGCGGGCTGCCGTATACTGCGCGTGTAATCGGAGTGTTTCTATGAACCATCAATCAGGTCAGAAAAGTGAATGGTGCTCTGCCGTCAACTGCGTGCAAGGGGCGAGCTAGACTCAATAGTGACCCCACGATTGAAACAAACAAAAAAAGGTGGCTGCTACAGATCCCGACGATAAAAGCGTTCATGGACATAAACCCCGTTTGTAATTATCGAACAGCCCTATGCCCTCCTTGTAGGCTGTGGTTTACGTTGGCACCCTGAACAGCACTCTCAGTGCCACTTAAACGTGTTTAGCGGAACAGCAGATAGTGCTCACGATATGAATGCTGCAGTCGAGTACGTGAAAGCGGGATTGTACGCAATGGCTGGGCCGTCGGCAGAACGTCTCGTCTCCGTTCCAGAAAAGCCTGTAATATAGGTACATAGCCGTACGAGAAATGAGCCTCAGCCTGGCCTGCTCACTAACAAAAATGAGAGCGACCACGTGGTACCCAAATTGGTCTATGCCTCGATTGAGAAGTGAACTGGCTCACCTCAGGAAATAGATGTTGCTGGGGTCCTCCATGACAGGCATGTCATACAGATTTCCTCCGCCCCGCCTACTTACAGATCGACGAGCTGGATTCGGTTCCTATTGTCAACGTGATGGGCGCACTTGAAATTCTCAGTGCTTACTACGATCAGCTAAAGACGGTCATTTCACCTGGGATTTCTGCCAAGTTGGGCGGGACGAGGTCCGCGGAGGAGGTTTCAGTGCAGGAACCCGTTTCGCCAACCGGTGGCCGTCCACTTTTCCAAGTGTGCAGCCTGAAAGACGAACGGTCTGAGTTTGGTGCTTTCGCCCTTGATGAGGGCGAAAATAGGACCGGTGGGAATATTCTCGGAGGCAAAAAGAGCCAGCAAATGACTCGCTGGATTTCGGCCTTTGTTGGCCTGGCCGAAGCTGCCGCAGCAATGTTCCCATAGCCAATAACGTACGCCAATGACCATCGTCAGTCGTTTTCAGGCTGGAAATGAAGGGGTTTTCAGCAGGTGTGCACTTTCCCGAACGGACTAACGGGGACTTGGGAAGCTCGGGTGCGCGGACAATTGTTCGTGGCAGCGTTAATTTACGAGTGACGCTAGGTATGGTGATGAAACCGTGCTATGTGATGCCACATGATGCGGGCCGTACGCGGAAGGCTTTTAGAGCGGTGGTGTTCAAGGAAGTATCCGAGCGCTGGACGGTTGGACCAGGATATCCAAAGGCGGGAAGTTGTCGTACGTTGACCGGGCGCGCTCGTGCACATAGGGAAATGGTAAACAATTTTTTTCGGATTGCGAAATTATGGTTGCAGGTGGTCATCTGACAGCAGATAGATTACGCGGGTGCCACGAAGCCCGTAAGGTGCCAGCAAAGGTCGAGAAGCCACGGAGGTAACTGACAAGTCCGAGGCTAAACTTCTGAGAATCTAAACGGTTTCGATCATCGCGTGAAGTAAAGGGAGGAGGGAAAAGCCAATGAAGGATGATGATATCGCTAACGTAGTAACCATAGCCACCCGGCGAACAAAGTTGGGAAGCTTGCATAAAGATAAGGACGGTGTCGAAATATTGGATTTTCCATGACAGCGTTGTCTCAGAGCGTCAGAGAAACTCAGCCACACCTCGATACGTTCGTGTTGTCCGTGTCACTGATGGGATGGGACGTTTCGTGAGGAGGATGGCGGCTTGTGCGTCCGGTTTACAGGATGCGCTGCCTGAATTTCAAGGGCCCATAGGTTCTTCGGTGCTCGGCTTTGGGTAGAGGTACTCTGCGGTGTCAGGGAAGTGCTTTGCAAGTGCCTCGTTCAACAACCGGCGATAAGACTAGGACAAATTGGCGACGAGGAACACGTGTAAACTCGACTAAGCAACTCACATCGATAGCAGCTATCTTTCCATTCATGAATTGGTTCTCGGTCGCAGCTCTCTCTAGCCTTTCCTTGGTGAGTTGCATGGGATTCCTTGCATTATCGATATCCTGGAGGACTTGGAACGGAATCATGGTTCGAATATTCTGGGCCATGTCGTCTATTGTTGCGAGTTGGTGAATCACCTCATTGCTAACGTGGATAGGGCTCGTGAACGGGACACGACAAATACTTGTGGAGACATACGCTCGAAGACCAACTTGCTTGCCTCCTGCTGGCTTATCACGCTCCTTGGTGGAATCGTTGATGACAGTCGTGCCCAAATTGTACAACGCGTTTGCAAGCCCATGTAGCTCCAGCTCTAGATCACCTTGTAATCCTGAAGGTGGGGGAGACTCCGATGATCGTGGCGAATCTGGTGCATGTGTATTCAATGAAACTGCATCTGGTTGAAACGACATGACTGGATGTACTGTGTAAAGTGTTGGCCAGTGGTTAGCACTACCAAAACAAGACAATCACATACATAGGGTTAAGGTTAACATGATGAGACAGCACATAGGTTGGCCAAAATAATTAATTACACATGGACTACACAGGTGTATTTAATAACACACAGCTAGGGTTAGGGTTAGGAGCAAAAAGGAGCAAAAAAAGATGGCCTGCCCAGCCAGAGTGGCCGTGGCAGGACAGGAAAATATTCAGACAGTGCATGAGCCGAAGCCCATACAAGCCGCGATTACCCTCTGTATGGACAAGGTCGCCGTGCTATGGAAGGTCCCCACGGCCCGCACACCCATGCACATGAAGGAGCATGCGCCATCAAGGTAAGTATGAAGTTAATCCTTCTCCGCCCATCCTTTATATAGTCTCCTCATCCGCGCACGGACCAGCCTTCCTCCCAATTGCCAAACAAGGCAACTAATACTCTCGGAGGCCCCTTGGAATACGCCAATGAGTGGACTGGCGGACGAGCTTCTCGCAGATCTTGACGGCCTCTCGGACAGTGGCAGCGTGGACTACGAAGAAAGTCAAGATGCACCGGCCCCGACCACCAGCTCGGCACCGAAGGGATTGAAGCGCAAGGCAGATGGGGACGTTGACATGTCTGAAGATGAAGGCGAGGCAGACGAGGAGGAAGACGTGGCAGGGGAAGGGTCCGCCGGCGGTCTCGTGCTCGAGGGCGGTGTAAAGCCTGCAGAGGAACTGGACGCGGAAGATGTGCAACAGATGGATCTCGCTGCAATAGAGGACGTCAGCTCGATAGCAAAACTACAAGGCAGCAAGAAAATGTCCGATATACTGAAGGTCACTCCTTCTCACTACTCCCGTGCCGTTGCTAATGTTGCCCTGTGCAGGAAATTGGCAAATACAATCCAAGCTCAGCAGATACAATGTCACTTCCTGCGCATTTGAACCCGGAGTATACTCTCATCGTGCAAGCAAATAACTTATCCGTCGATATTGACAATGAAATCCTCATGGTACACAAAGTACGTTACAAAGAGGCGTGGTTTTCTTCTCCACTGAATCTTTGCCTCAAGTTTATCCGTGACCACTATGCCCCAAAGTTCCCCGAACTAGAACAGCTGGTTCAAGACCCCACCCAGTACACACGAGCGGTGCGCATTCTTGCCAACAACGAGGTTTGTCAAACTCATCCGCGACTGAGAACCTTTCTAAGTTTCCGTACTCTTAGGATCCTACAAAGGTCGACCTAACGGGTGTACTACCTGCTGCCGTGATCATGAGTGTTTTGATCACGGCCACAACGAGCTCAGGTCAACCTCTTTCAGACGTGGGATGGAAAGCCGTTGAGCGAGCCTGTGATCTCGCCGACCGTTTGGAGGAGACGCGAAAAACTGTGAGCTGCATCCTTCCCAATGCAATGCTTCTCTCACCCTTGCCGTTGCAGATATTCATGTACGTTAGCTCAAGAATGAATGTTCTTGCTCCCAACCTATCAGCTATTGTTGGTACTACTACAGCTGCAAAACTACTTGGCGTCGCAGGTGGTCT
>JBBPUO010000191.1:21474-38526 GCA_038094755.1 Caloboletus firmus | reverse complement strand
ATCAAAGTTCATACGGATGCCTCCTTACAGTCAGATGGATCAAAGCACACATCTGACGGGGGAACATAATGATCATCAACATGAATGGATTCCAATGTCAACAAGCCGGTGGTGGAGCGGGTCGAAGCGCCATAAATATTCCTTCTCAAATGTCCCGATCGAGGTCTGCGGGGATACTAGAATCAAGACGGACGGTGCTAGGTACATATCTTTCAATTTTAACTCTAGGGCCGGAAGCGGTATGACAACAGTTGAATATAACATACTATACACCATGGCCAGCAAGTAAGCAAAAGGGACGAGGTATGGTACTTGCGATGTTATTTCGAGTCTTCGCATTAGCAAGACCTTCGATCAAGGCGCCGATCGTGCGATCAGGGAGGGCGGGGATGTTGGAGTTCTGATAACCCTGAGGAAGTAAGCACTGGATCTTTCTCGAGACACCCCACAGTGTCCAGAAAGTCGGAGCAGGGAGTTCTCCCCCGTGTCCAGTGTAGAAGCTCACGATAGGATCCCATTCCTTGATTCACTCATCGCTTTGTATGGCCTTGAAGGCCTCGATTATCTCATTGCGCGTTGCCTCGTGGTCCAAGAATGTGCGGATGTGTCTTCGGGTACCCGAAGAACTTGTTCCGAATACTCCTTCATGGATTTCGCGTCAGAAACCGCGCCACGATGCTTCCGGCGGTTTTTGTAGTCGTCAATTCCAATGATCAATGCGAACATGTTTTGTTTCGACCTGTCAGAACGACGGATTAACGAGTGCATGTTGATGGAAGATGACGCACAGCTGGAACGACGCCGGGGAAGGTAATCTCGAATGTTAACACTCGGTCCGACTCGTCCTGATCGATTTCGAGTATAATGTCGTCGTCGTCGTCATCTTTGTCAGGTACCTGTGAAGGATAGATTTGGACGTTGGTCATCCCGGATGCGCTCAAAAGAACGAACCTCGCAAACGTGATGAGATTGCGACGAACGGAAGACGCGGCAGAGTCGTCCCAAGTTGTTTGCTCAGGCCAGTACAGAAGAAACTCTTGATGAGAGCCCCCGGTTTGCCCGGGTGTTGTGATGACATACAACAGATGTGTTAGTCAGATATCACTTCAAGAGACAGGGAGGGTGTGATCTAGCACCAACAAAACTATGTCATCGAACGAACATGTAACAGTCCCATCAGGGTATTCATAGATATCTATTGGAGGTTATGATCACAATAGATCGACTCGTGCTCGTATATACCGCCCCGGACTTAGACCTTCAGTCGTCTCACTTCCCATCCAACTTTGTTCCCATCCCTCGAAAGCAAAATGACCCTCCCCCCAGCATCCTCCCAATGATCCAGTCGCCGTAGCCTTGTGCACTTGTTGCCAAGTACCGTAGCAACCTTGTCATTCTTGCGTACCCTGCTGAATTCGGATTGGGACAGGGACATGGGAGAGGAGGTTGCGAGCGTGGCAAGCGTCAATGTGGAGACTTCATAAAAGAACTTGACCCCGATGAACGTCGTCAATTCCGTGAGTGGAGCCAGGACCGTCGCCCATTCGGCCACATTGGTCGCGACGCCCGACCCCATGTTCAGAGCGGTTGCGACTCTACCTGATGACACGTCGTTACGCCGCGCTGTATGGGGCTGCGACACCTGCTGTGGACCGTCGTGCGTACACTCTTGCTTGTTCACGTCCAACCAGGTAAGCCTAGGCACGCACTCGACGAGTCGTTTGATATCATCGAGGTCGTGCCATCCAGCGAGCTCAACGCGTCTGACCGAGCCTCCGCACTTTTTAAGACTGGCGAGGAAAGGACGGTCCCAGTCTGATCCGGAAAGTGTGATACCTGTGAGGATTTCTAAAGGACGCGGGGAGTCGGTGGCGCAGTTTAGAATCGCGGTCGCGATTGTCTTGCTGCACCTTAGTTCACGCAGTCTGGGGAGCGCGTTCGGGGAGAGGATGAGGGTAGGTGTGGTCCCGGTTTCGTTTGTGGACGAAGATCTGTTGAGAGAGAGGTCAAGGTGCAGGACCTCGAGGCTGGCGTGGGCTGCGAGAAAGACAGAAGCGGATTCGAGGCTGTGAGCGGTGGAGCAGCGGAGATTGGTGAGAGAGAGAGAACGGAGACCGGGCCAACGGGAGCAGAGAAAGAGGTCGTCCGCTGCCGGAAGGTGTTGGCCTTGTCCACGCCGGTGCTCGTACCCAATCTCCAGAGACTGGTAGATGGACGGGTTAGATGATGCGTATCGAATTGGGAACTGGCCTACTTCAAGATTTGGGCAGCTCGTAAGCATGCCTGATATACGCACGAGCGCTGGCGTTTTCGTGGACCCGAACATGTGTTTGGTAGCTTGCAACGCGACGGTTTTCAATTCGGGTAGCTAAGATAGCACTCAGAGAAAAGGAACGGCGTGAATACGACTAGACTTACTGTGGATACAGATTTAGGATTGGTTGGTTTGGCCTTGTCGGGGGTATACGGCAAAAATACAAGGTTGTCACTGATGGTAACTTGAGAGATTGACTGACATCTCGTCAGTGTTCCCCAGACATGGTCTATGGATATAGTCGAATGATTACAGGACCAATGGAACGATTGAAGCGCAGTCATCTTGTTTAGCGCAGAGGCGAAAAGTTTCCCTTGCCTTGAATGTAACATGAGCTCGTCGTCTGACGATTCGAGATCCGTGTCTGTCTTCATGATATCTGTGGGAAGAGCAAGAGGCTTCAAGGACCGCTCGTCAATGATCTCGAGTGTGCGGATATTGCGTGCGAGTGCACGGTTGACAATGAGGTGATTCCAGAGGCTAAGGGAGCTGGTCTTTGCACATACGACACGATAATCGTAATGCCTAGGAAAAACCACGGCGTGCAGACGACGACACGAGAGCGCGAGGGAAAGCAGGTCGCACTTCGAATCAACGTAAAACACGATGGCGTCAAGTATTTCCGTGGGCTGGCGCGTGAGAGTGCGGCGGGACGGAGAAAGCCCGACAAAGGGTTCGACGATAGTGAGGAGGTGCAAGGAGAGTTTGTGTTCGTCCGGAGTGAGTCTGTACTGGCACCCGCCTATCCGAGAGGCAAGTGAACCGATGAGCCTGCGGAGAGCGTTTATTGCTTGGAAGGGGTCAGTGCGATCATAAGAGAGTGTGTTAGTATCGACGGGCGGCGGTCGTCGAAGGACATGTTTGGCGGTAGGCGGGAAGGGCTTTCTTGGCTTACCAGTCGGTGGTGGCATCGACAATGACAGGAAGAACGCTTGGCTTGATTCAATGACTGCCTGGGAGTCTGATCAGCGCCGCCATCAGTTCTTTGATGCAATCAGAGGTGCCCATCACGTGAACGCGTGTTGATTCCGGCAAGAAAGCTTCCGCAGACACGGTGGGGGTGGCTATGTTGTCACCACGTGAGGCCGTATTGACCCTCGCGTTTGTGCTGTCCTTACCACCATGGACGACTACGACGCGTACTTGTACTCCCTTGACGACCCAGAATTCTTCGAGGAAGATGAAAGTGATAATGACGTACTGGATAACATCGACGAGGAGCAAGCACATACAGACACTGCTGTCGTGCTCGCTCCAGCGAGCTCACCGACGCGTGAAACGGATGGTGGCGACGAAAGGCAGCCCGAGCCGAGTCCGATGGTGTTAAAGTCAATGACGAAATGTAATAGGTCTGTTGATATGTCTTTCTCTCTCGTTGCTCACACCTCCACTACGCGCTCAGAGTGTTGACCGGAAGTAAGTTTCACGCCGCATCGAGCACGTTGCGCTACTTAATATACCTATCGACTTAGCGTTCGGGTTCTCAGGATACAAAGGGAAACAGAAGGAGATTATCGAGGCCGCTATCTCAGGTGAGCATGTTACAATACCCCGGGTCGAACCTGGATGAATGCGCCACTTAGGCGCAGACGTCTTCGTTCTCGCTCCGACAGGCATGGGAAAGGTCAGTTTCGAATAGACGCTAATTAATTACTTCATGTACTTAGACTTAACAGAGCCTCTGCTATCAACTCCCAGCTGTTGCCCAGGACGTGAGTCATTCCACAGTGCTTTGAGGACATTGACGTTAGTCCGTGTACTAGTGTGGTGTCTCGATTATTGTCTCCCCTCTCCTCGGTGAGTTATGATATTGATTTTTTCTCAGTCGACTCACATGTCGCACAGCCCTCATGAAGAATCGTAACCATATTTCACTTCTTGTGCTGTTCTTTGCTAACGTCCCTGTAGAAGTAACCAGTCTTCGTAGCAAAGGCATATCCGCGGTCTCGTTGACGTCCGAAACGACCAAGGGAGAAAAAAGCGAGGTATCTATATCCCTATTCACGTATCTCGTGTGGTGAAGCAGATCGAATCCCCTAGATTGTGAGAGATCTATTATCACAGCAACCAAAAAATCGTCTATTTTATAGTTGGTGCATCTCATTTCTTGTTTTGCACTATTTTACCCTTGAGATGTCCCTTTCTTAGCGACTCCTGAGAAGCTTTGTACGCAAGACCTCATGCGAACACTCGCTACCGTTTATAGTAACGGCCAACTGAGTAGACTTGTCATCGACGAGGTGTGATTCTCGCCGCCATATGGTTGAACTAATCCGGACATCCCTCCAGGCACATTGTATCTCCGTGAGCTTGACTTCCGTGCGTCCTATCGCTCTCCTTTTCATCATACAATAGGAGTGGGGTCACGACTTCAGGGAAGAGTATCGTAGACTCGGTTCTTTCCGCGAACGCTTTCCGGGTGTCCCGATCATGGCTTTAACGGCGACTGCCACCAAAAAGTGATCGCCGACATGTTGAACTTTTTTTTGCACACTTATTTTCTGTCAGTGTTCAGCAAGATATCGTTCGAAGTCTCAAGATGGTTGAAGACAAGGTTTTTACAGCTGTCCATCCATTCAATCGTACAAATCTTTTTTATGAGGTGTGTCGATCCATTCTGTCCTCTCTTTTCAGTCGACGACAGGCAGGTTCGTTAGGTGCGATACAAGTCGGCCCCAGAGACACTCTCTCTGATGCAAGATATCTCGGAATTCATTGAGGCCTTGCATCGACGTCGTAACCGCCCATCCTCCGGCATCATCTATTGCCGGAAACGGGGGATGTGCGATGAGCTCTCAGACTACCTTCGTAGAAAGGGGTTGAATGCTCGGCCATATCACCGAGGGATCAGGTGAGGAGTTAGACACTGTGAACGCAGATGTTGTTGGTGACATTGGTGGCGGTAAATAGCTCGAAAACGCTGAACAAGACACTGAAGGAGTGGGAAATTGGTGGGTCCGGCGAGGGTGGTGTCGACGTGGTGGGTCGTTGTTGTCGGACACTCTGTTCGAGCTGCTTATATTGTTTTTCGTCAGGTTTGCGCAACGATCGCTTTCGGAATGGGGATTGACAAGAGCGACGTTCGGTACGCGTTACAATCCGCTCTGTTTTCGGTGGGCATGTACTGACTGTCTTAGATACATTATTCACTATGATCTCCCGAAGAGTATGGAAGGTGGGTGGATGTATAGGAAATGGTGGCCAGTATCTAACGGATCCCAGGGTATTACCAGGAAACAGGTTGGTTGTTCTCAAGAGTCCTTTCCGAGTTAACTTGCCGTGATAGGTCGAGCAGGTCGGGATGGATCGGTGAGTTGCGTCGCGTTTCCTCACGTGCTGGCTTGACCGCTTCACTATAAGCCCTCCCGCTGTATACTCTACTACTGTGAGATATAAAGATCGTCGTATTTGTTATCTGCTCACACTGGTATTAGCACGTGAGGACGCTCTTCGTCTTCGAAAGTTGGTGTCCAGCACGCACGCCAGACGGCAAGATGCACCTACTTCCAAGAATGGTCTTGAGCCCGGTCAACGGTCGATTGACGGTCTAGAAGTGGTACGTTGGTCTACCTCCGATTTCCGTCGATCACACCCGTTGCTTCCATGCCTTCTCCAGCTTGTTAGTTTTGCAGAGAATGTCACGACGTGCAGACACGTTGTAAGTGCTCCCTTGGCCGGGCTTGTGTGGAGTGTCCGTTGATGTACGTCCTAAGTCTATATGCAGGTACTTTGGCGAGATCATCGATACGACGGACGATGATGTCATGGAGGGCGTTTGCGACAAGATGTGCGACGTGCGTGGTTTGCTTATCGATGGTCATGTCTTTTTCGGGGTTGATAGAAGTCGCATTTTATGACGCATGTTATACAGGTGTGCAAGTTCCCTGACAAGACACGACAGCGGAAAACGAACCTCTCGGAGGAAGCCTATGCCGCTACGGTCATCTCAACACCAGCCTGGAATTCTGGGTATGAAGACGATGAGGATTCCGAGGGGTGGAAACCCCAGCAACAGCAGCAACAACGCACGCCCTTGTCGGCAGGCGCGAGCGCGAACGCACTCAATCCAGGTCAAATGACACTCTGGGACTGTCTCAACTCGGCGCCAGTTCAGGGATTCAAACGACCCAACGCACATGGGCGCGAAACACCCAACTTGAAGAGGGCCAAGATGGTGGATACCAAGGATGAACGGACTACGAAGGGCACCAGTTCGACTAAAAGTGCTAGTGCGGGTATGAATACTGGTGTTCGCACGAGCATGCCGCCTCCACTCGGTAAGTCTATTACTCGCTTCGCGTAACCGCTTTCGTCGTCGTCGTGGCTCACCGAAATTTGGACCAGTCACACGACCGCATAGTTCGGCAAATAGTCTGAGGAAACCATTCAAGACGCCATTCAAAGTGCCTGGCGAGAGCCATCACCACGCTGCAAAAGCAAAAGATCACGATCGAGGTCGGCAGCCCGAGCAAGGTATCCCTTTCCCCCTGGTCGAGAACCGGCACGCACAGAAGGACGAGGAGTGTGAAAATGACATTGAGATTGTGGATGTTCGGACCAAGAAAGAGCCTATCCCACCCAACGACGACCTTGCAGACGACCAAAGTAAGTCAAGCCAGCCTCAATTCCCCCCCCCCGTTTGTCACCTTGTATTAACGATGCTTTCCCTGCAGTGGACATAGACATGAAGATCCCCGAGGTGAAGATGGAAGTGGAAGCGAGCTTTTCGCGCAAAGTTCCTGTGTGTTATCACTCCCATCTTTTCTTATCACACTCAATTATACATGCACATGCCTAGCTCGAAATACGGATGAGCAAGTTCAATGCGCTTCGCAAATCCCTTCATCGGGTCTTTCCTCTCGACGAGGCCTCTACGTGTAACACCACTTGGAGTATCCTCAGAGGTGCTCCGACAAGCATGGAAGGCAGGTATGTACCATAAAATAGCGCGTTGTATGCCTCGCACGTGTGGTGCGCGACGTGGACGATGCTGATACTTTCGCTGTAGGACGCTCGTTCTTGCAGATGCCGCCAAGAAACTCGAACATGCAATTCATATCATGTGCGCGACACCGTCTGGGTACGAAACACGCGTTGCGCAAAAGCGGCGGGCGATTGCGTCGCTCCAAGTTGACAAGGGAAAGGGAGAAGCTAAAAGTGGTGTACGGTCAGACGAGGACGAGGATGTGGGAGAGGTCACGGACGCTCTGAGAGGGGGTGTCGAATGGTGGGATAAAATGCAAAAGAGGCTTTCATAGCATTTGAAAGCTGGTAGGACAACAAGAACTTATTCGAGTTCAGTTTACGTTACAAAAATTAATGACATGTACTTGACAATTCAACACAATTCCCAAGATGACCATCCTCTACTATTACAATCCTTGCAGTGCTCACTGCCATGAAAATAGTGCTAGAACACATGATTTAGAAAAGCAATTCACTAGTAGACAAAAAATAATGCCCACTGTTTTCCCTCCAGTGCGCGCATGCAGCTGCTATGATGGCTCCTGCCTTCGCCACCCTCCGAGGGCTGTTCCAACATGGAATGCAATATATGAATCATGAGGGTTGACTCAGAAATTGGGGCTGTTGATCTCCAATAATCCTACGGAAAGCAATGTTGATGCCCACCATGATGGCATGTGCAAAGGCAGGGCAGGAGGAGCTGATGGGTCATTATAGCGGCCCATGTCAGTATGAATAACATTGATGAAGACTGAAATGTGTTGAAGATAGGGGGCATCATGAAGTGGCCAAGTAAGATGGCAAAGGCATGCATGGCCTGGGGGAATCTGAAAGTTGGGACGAGGAACAGTCACTGTATCATCTGTGGAACCCCAGAGCCCAAGTCTAGCTCAGAGTGTGTTGCTGTGTGCATCACGAGAGATCCTGATAAAAACAGGAGAATCTTGGGATGAGTGGGGATGGGTGGGATGATGGGGCTGAACAGCCAAGATGATGTACTCGTGCTGAATAGAGTTTGTTGTTTGTAGTGAGAGACCTCGGTGACAACACAGTGTAGCTTAGGATCATGTTGGTTAACATGATCGCACCAGGTGACAGGTGTGTAGGACTGGGGATCATTGAGCATGGCCTGCATCATGGATTTGGGTTTGAGAAGGTTTTCAGAGAGGAGGGAAGGGAGGTAGGATTCCATGGTTCAGTAGATTTAGTGGAGTGGAATGCTAAAGTTCCAAGTTGTCGAGTTCAGAACTGATAAACCTATAATCTGGTTAATGTCGACCTGACATCATCAGTGACATCAGTGGCTGTGCTGGGGATTTCTGGGGATTACTAGATTAGCGGCTGAAGCCTTTGAGCGCTGATAGTACTAGTATTTCGGAAATGTAAATAACTCTTGATGTCCATCTTGTAAAAACAAAGGAAGGAAACATAGTCATTATACAAAACTACACCGGATCCTACAGTACTAGCATTATACCCCAACACCGACGCGGTGACTGACTACCCCACCACCCGCGCCAGCCCCCCTGCTGGTTCCCGAGCCAGCCACACTCGCGGCACGCACCCGTTTGAGTGCTGCCAACTCCGTCAACAACCGAGCCCGCTCTGTCAAGAGCGTATTCGTCGTCGCCGTCGAGCCAGCAGGTGCAACCGCAGATTTTCCCTTTGTACTCGACAACAACAGAGGGGGGGACATACTCCTCTGTTTCCTCGTCGTCGACGATGATGCGACCGTCGTACTCAACGCGGATGCACCTAAGCGTGTCTTGGCACCAGAGGACTCCGACGAACCGACCCTTGTCCCCGTCGGGGTACCAGCGCCAGCGTCGCCGCTTCGTAAGCTGCCCGGCGTCGAAAACGAGGGTGGGGAGGGGGTGTAGGAGGGGGAGCGCTCGCGATGACGGGGACATCCCGTCCTTGTCGCTGCTGCTACGCTTCCCCTGGTTTTGTTTCTGTCCCCGATGTGGGTCTCGGCCTCGGTCTCGTGGCACGTCGTCGTTTGGAACTGGGGACGCCGTTGCGGACGGGGTTTCGCAGGCGTACTCGTATTGTTAAGGTTCGAGAAGGAGATGTCAAAGAGTGGATCCGAGTGTGTGGTGGGTGAGGGTGGAGAGGGTGGGGGGCTAGGAGAGGAGCGCAGGGGTGGGTGTTTTGATGAGGTGAGCGCGGGTGGAAATGGGGGTGGGGACGGGGACGGGTGTGAGGATGCATGATGCAGTGTGCGTGACTTACCCGTGCCCGGACGTAAGGGAGGGGATACCTCTGTTCGCAGGCGCGACGTCGGCGTGGGGAGCTCGCCCTGGCGCGTGCGGTTGTGCGGTTGCGGTTGCGATTGATACGGTGATCCTGAACCTAAATCTGTGCTTGTATACAACACGCGTGATCGGGAGTGAGAATGAAGACGGGAGGCGGCAAAGTGGCTAAGTTCAGTAGCGACATCGACGGAGTCGATCCATCCGGTGAGACGAACGCGTCTGGGTGTTGGGGTTTGAGGCGTGTAGGGATCGTCGTTGTCCTGCTCGTCAGCATCGTCATCCTCGTCTTCATCCTCGACCTCAGAGACGCGCTCATGTGACACAGACGGATCAAAAGACGACGAAGGCCCTGCAAGTGCTCGAATGTACGAGGGGTCCACCAGTTCGTGTATACAATGCGGGCGGAACGTAGGCGGGCGATCGTGGTCGTCCTCCGCGTCCTGCATCATCCGACGGGGGTCATACATTTGCAACGTATCCTGTGACGCCTCTTCGAATTCGTCCGGATCGTCATGCACGTTGGACACGCTGGTGCGCGAGGAGACGCTTCGCGCGCGGATGGAGAGGTCTGTGCCTGTCGTGGCGGACGCGGAGAGAGATGGTTCAGGGGAGTGAACGAGGGGATGGCGCGGAACGTCTGTGATGTGTGACAGTGCAGAAAAGTCGGCCTCAGCGTCCGGATCGTCGATGGATGGGGAGGGTGGAGGTGATCGTGACTCTTGAGCGGAGGAGGGCTGGAGAAGGAGGGACGTGGACAAGTCGGCCGTGTCGCCTTCTTCGGTGCTATAGGGGTGGTAGTTCGAGTACAACGAACGTGGATGCGAGGACCGGTGGGAGGACCTTGTACGAGGCAAGATCCCCCTTCGACGAGCAAGCCAGCAAAGAAGTTCACCGACAAAGATGGTCTCTTCCCAACCTCCATCGGCGAGTCGTTCAGGGTCAACCTCGCCAAGACCGATTTCATCGACCCAGCCGTCGACGCTGACACCCCCCGCGCCGCAGAGCAACGATTCATCTATGTTGGAAGCCGCAACGGAGTGTTCTGGATCGGCGTCGGCAGTGGTACCGCCACGAAGGACGTCGCACTCGAGGACCCCCATGAGGACGAGCATGGCGCGAGATTTGGCCTCTCGGGTACGGGATTGGCGGACGGAGGGGGTAATGGGGAGACGGGCGTTGATGAGGGATTCAAAGATGGCGAGGAGGAGGGAGGGGGTGAGGTCGGTTGGGTGGTCAATGGTGAAAGGGAGAGCGAGGGCGGCGAGGAGGGCATTCAGGGATGGGACAAGGGTGGGAGGGAGGGGACGCGGAGAGAGCGTGGACATCGTGCGAGGCGACGTCCAAGACTGTCTCGTCGTCGATGGTAGTGATTTGTGGCGGTGCAACGGATGGGGATTCAAATGCACGTGATCCAGGACATGATGTGGGTCGGCCTCAACAACGTTGAACAAGACAATCTTGTATTGAGCTCGTCGTGCTCGACAACGATGGCGACGTTTGAATACGTCGAGATCCCCGCCGACGCGATTCGGCTAAAACCGTTTTCACTCGAACCCGCCACGAAAGTCTTCACATCGCTGCCCGACACCACCCGCACGTCGTCCTCGCCGTGGCGCGCATCCTCCGAGCCGCTCTCCCCCACAAAATCTGCCCTCGTACTTGTCCCGCAGATGCTCCTCTCCGCTTCCATCCCCGCATCTGTCTCGCCCACTACCAGCATCATTGCCTCTGCCATTGCGAACCCAAATCCACGCGTAGCGTCCCACTCCCTCCTCAGCACACGAGATCCCCTCTCGCTTCCCATCATGACCGCCAACTTTCGTCGCTTCGTATCCAAAGTCGGTCCCATCTTCTGGCTGCAGGATCGTATCGAGGAAATTATTCTATGGAAAAAAGGCTGGAAGCGCACCACGGTTTGGCTCGCTGCGTATGGCTTCTTTTGTGCGTCTCTTCTCCCTCTGTCGTCGCACACGGTTATTCACCTGGAACAGGTTACTTTCCGAGAACGGCGCTGTTAATCCCCCACATTTTGTTGCTTGGCGTCATGCTTTGCTATTACCCTGATCCGGGTGCTCACCCAGTCCCAATCAACGTTGGTGAAGGGACGGCCGACTGGCAAGCCAACATACAAGCTATCCAGAATCTCATGGGTGCCTTGTGGGTACATTCATCTATAGATCTATCGCACATTTAATTGCACGTACCCCAGTTCGGACGCGCACGACGCGATTATCCCCCTTCTCCCTTTGCTGGTGGCTTCTCAGACTCCCACATCCGCGCCCTCGTCGACACCATCCCACGAATCGATCCCACATCCCACTCCCAGACCCCCTCGACATACCTCTAACTCTCCAATCCCTTCCACCACCCAGCCTACCACCCAACCACACCACCCCCTCCTCATCGTCACGCTCGTCACATTCCTCTTCCTCTTCCCGGTCCTCATGACCAGCCTCCTCCCCCTCCGACTGCTCTTCTTCCTCGCCGGCGCAGGCAGCGTAGGTGCTCTCCATCCCCGCATCAGGGACTCGCTCTCTGTTGTATCAACTGCCTTATCTGGCTCTGGCCCTGGCATCTCATTCCAACTCTCGATTCGCACCCCCCTGCTGCCCGATCCTCTCTCCCTTCTCCCCATTGTCATGCATCGCAGTCGTCACCCTTCCTCCCCTCCTCCCTCGTCCTCATACCCCCGCATACGTACATTTAACCTCACACTTACTCCCCGCGACATCTACCTCTTCTTCCGCCGGCTAATCGACAACGACAAACTTGACGACACCGTCTGGCGGGCCTCGCTCGCCCACGTCGAGCTGTGGGAGAACGAGCGGTGGGTACAGGATGCAGAGGGGAAACGGCGTAAATCTACGGTGTCATTTGTACGGGAGGGCGAAGAAGAGGGCAACGAGGAGGATGCAGCATCGACGACGTCAACTACGACAGCGGGGTCCGTGATGGGTCTCGGAGACGGGGCGAAAGGGACAGAGATAGGAGGAACGTGGTCCAAGGCGAATTTGAAGGCGAATGAACGGGTTGGATGGACGAGGGGCAGAGATGGATGGAGCGGCGTCGGTGGGGAAGTCAGGTGGGTTGCCGTTTTCGTCCGTGGTCCAGTTACTGTTCATTGCCGTTGGTCCACGTTTTTCGGACTCATTTCGCGTCCTTCCTCACTCTCGCACCTCCGTATGCCGAGATGCTCACATCGATCTTGCACAGCAGCAATCTCACGTTTTCACTTTCCCCTGGGTGGGCGTTCGTCGAGACGGAAGGTTGGCGACCCGATCTGAACGCTGCGTGGGCTACTGAGGATGCTACTCCGGATGCGAGCGTCTGCGTGAGTGCGGATGAAGGTGCGCATCGTGATAAATACCTTTCTCTCGTTTCTAATGCGTCACACATCTTTTCCCGTTCCTCTCTGTTCTCTTGTTGCTTTCAACCCACTTATTTTTCGTGTATCAAACGCTTGACACAGACGGCTGGACATACACCACCGACACGTGGTCATATCCCCGACCGGACACACGCGCGTGTGATGGATGGGTGACCCGTCGACGACGATGGGTGAGAAGGGTGTATTTTAAGGGTGTAGAGTCCTGATTCCTCCTGCACTGGCGCTGTCGTTATGAGTGTGTGGTCGACGCTTGTTTATACGTGGTGCGTTTGTATAGTTCTTGTTCGCAAGCATGAATGCATGTTCGGTTCTCGTCACACTGCTCGACATTCACCCTTGCGGTAATTTACTGGTCTCTCCTGCTTGAGGTATTGCTGATGTACACTGACTTCGATTGCCAAGTGAGTCCACCGCTTGCTCGGTGATACCACCGTTTTTTCTCCTTTTACCTCTAATCGTCGCGGGGAGCAGAACACCCGTCGTACCTTGTCTCATCTCTGATCTTCCCCGTACCACGGCGTCTTTGTACACCATACTTCTGCCCCATCAAAGCCTTGAGCAGGACCACCCTCCCTGACTGGGTCACTCTGCTTGCTCTCCATCCGGGCTATAAAGCGTTTGGGTATACTACCACATCCTCTTGAGTTGTTTGTAATGGAAAGTCGACGGTCGGATCTCGTGATAGTCCAGAACACTGTCTTTATTGGGCCCCGGGTGAGTGGTACTTTATCGGTTGCGTGTCAGGTCCGAGGATTAGGTTGATTACGCTCGACTATAGTAGGCATCACTCGAAAGAGATGTATTATGGCTCGTATTACATCGACAAATATCTGGACTAGTATCCAATAACCCGGTTTACTTTCTGCTTTCCCCGCTGTTCGGCGTTCCTTTCAGCGATAGATAAACATTACCTCTTTCAACCGCAGGCCACGCACATCATCTTCAGCACAAGCTCGTCCTTCGATCCTCTGATAACTGATGTACTTCTCTATTCCGATCGTCCTAATTCTTCATTATTTGTCCCGGCAGTCCGGACTGATATCCCTTTGTGTTGACCTGCTTATATTTGAGCGTGAATATTATTGCCGAGAGTACGACGACTTGACGAGGCGCATTTCGCGTACATGGATCCACGGACGGATGTCGTGCGAAGTTAGAACAGGGTAGTTCTCGAGTGCCCAAGACGCTAACCCGTTTTCTAAGTGTTGTAAGCCTTGGTTTGTGTCGTATGCGCCGTTGTAGCTCGAGGAGCATGAATAACGTGGTGATTTTGATTTCTACAAAAGTCGTGCATCGCTCCTGAAACTTGGGGTGTGCAGCCGAGATCCAAATCACAGGTGCAGAGAGGCTTTCTTGAGACAATATCTACATTATGCAGCATTCGGAGATACAAGATACATCGAGCTCGGAAGACAAGGCATCTGAATGGGAAAAAATATGTTCGAGTCTCCAATGAGTCCAATCAAGGTACCACATTCTTTACTCGTCATCAATACCCCCAGACCCCCCAGCACTAGTGCTAGTCCCCTGTTTCTGCCCAAACCCTCGTTCAAACCTGACGCATATTGTCTCCAGACGTTTCCAGCCGAATCGCCTCTGATTCGCTCCCATCCCCCTTCACGACTTCTTCCCGCGCTGAGGGGACATCCGCGAATGCAATCGCGGACATGGCCATGTCCTGACTGGCAATTGGTTGCGACAACACACCAAATCCAGTGTCAATCCCCTGCCAGCGGCGGTGGAGTTCCCAGTCATACAGCTCTCGCACGCTGATGATGAACCGGGGCATCATGGGGCATATAGTTACGTAGGCAATCGAGTTCAGGAAGAGCAGCAAAGTGCTGTTTACAGCATTGGTCGGGGTTATAGAGGTGACATTGAAAAACATGTTGGGATTTTCATAGATACCCGTGAAAGTAAAGAAACAGATGACCTGGGTAATATAAATGAACAGAAGGAAATAAAGAATACTTTTGGATCGATTCCACATTGCATACACCCGCAATATCATTACAACTGTAATTGAAACCACAGTTTGCGGACTCGGAGTAGTGAGGGGGCACAGTGACTCACAATCAGCAGCATTGTAAAACATTGCAAACAGCCAATCTGATGCCAGATATATTGCAGTACCTTTGGAACATCCATATCGTACACTGAAGTTTGGAGCGCAGTATTGAAAGCAATCTGCTTACACCTATGAAGCTATCGTCAATACAGTTTTTAATTAATATTTTAGATGCATACGTCTACAGGAAGATGGTCATCAATCACAGATAAGGTACGAAGCAGGAACACTGACTTTAATAGGACCAGGGACGAAGGTGCTACCATCTGAAAATGGATCTGATCAGCTCAATTAACATTGAATTCAGTTCTGAACATACTAAGGCCGCTGAGACTTGACCACAGTTTTGTTGTTAATCGAGTAATTTAGTATCTATGATAGCAACAATAAACCTACATGACAAAACAAAGGCCGAGACATCGGACCTAAGGAACCGTCAAGTTAGAGCACACAATGAGGCCCCCTGAGCATTTGTATACACGCACCGGAACAAAGATTGTGTAGACCCAGGTCCAGGATCTGCACTATGAGGGTATCAGGGACCTGGTAATGCTCGATAATTGTTCGTTCCTTACCCAAACATAGTCTATCTTTGAACATTGTCAACCAACAATCATGATGTGGAGAGTGAAATAACACACCTCTCTCGAAAAAGTGAGGACTGAAGTTCCCGGGTTGCAATGATCACTTTGACCCAAAGGTAGTGTGCGCATAAGCATCACTCACGATAATCATACACAACAGCAGTGACAATAACAACTGGAACGATTGATAAAAATTATTTGTTGCGTAAGGGTATGAACAACCATACGGGACAAGTAGTTATCCATCCGGAGAAAGTCCAAAGCAGACTGCATGTCAGTGGACATGGCAGCGACAATAGAAACAACGTGACTGAGAGTTTAAGAAACAAAGAGGGAGGGTCGAGGAGAGGGAAGTTTCCAGTGGTTCGCCTTGGGTTCCTTGGCAGTTATATCTTCTATCCTGTATATTAAATATAGTTACATCAAACTCTTTCGATCCAGGATGTCAAGCATACGGATATACGAATACGTCAATGGTCGGATCTTGTGATGGCGCAGTGCATCATTTTCATTGGATCCAAGGGTGAGTGGTTTTTATCGATTGGGTGTCAGATTCGAGAAATAGGACCGGGGAATCATAGTCTCGAAGCTGTCTGAGGAGAGATCTACTCAGCTCGATTCCGCTAAAGTGAATCATGTACACGAATGCAATATGTCCAAGCAAACAACGCGTCTCGTGTTGAGCTCCGATCAATATTGCAACCGACACGCCACCCCAGATTGCCCACAACACGTCTTTATGTTTCCCGTTGGCTCAACCTGTCGTCGCGTTCTTCAGTATTTTTGGTTTCGGTGTGCTATATTACAGGTCCACATACCGGCTGACTAACCCAGTGCACACCAGCACAACTCCCAACACGACATACAGAAAACTTTCAAATACCTGGCGTCTGATGTTGGTGTTCGACACATCCAACCAATGCGATCAATTAGGAGGCGAATAGGAAATTGGGAGCGTGCTTGCAGCTTAACCGAAATGTATGTACAGGCCAAAAGGACGACAGCTACGCAACACGTTGAACACCAAGGTAGATCTCCGGCGTGGATTTTTCGCTTGTTAACAAGCAAATGCGCTGGCTCTCACTCGGTTTTCTTTTCATAATTTGGGGCCGGTCGTCGCATTTGTCTCGCGAGCCATGCGAGCGCAACCTCAGGTTATAATCCCGAAGAAAAGGGGATCTTTTCACAGTAAAGCACTTGCCGTCGTCTCGACGACTTCCCTCTCGGACCATGATCACGGAATCCCTCGAAGCTCCACTCACAAAGGCGGGACAGATGGGTGCCTTTCAGGTGCTTAGATTACTCGGCTTATCAAATGAGGTCGTGCGTTCGCTACTTCTGTTGTCAAGTACTTCGTGGCTGAATACAGTCGCGACACATGACGTCTTATGCTTTCTGCCCACCCCGAGTCTTGATAATCTATAGCAAAGCAGATAGTGACCACAAATAGCAAGGGCAACGAGGAGTAAAGTAAGAGA
>JBBPUO010000191.1:0-10288 GCA_038094755.1 Caloboletus firmus | reverse complement strand
ACATCCAAGTTCGCCCCTGGAAGCTATAGACTGATATAGAAGTAGGACTGTGCTTGACGTTCTACATTAACTACAATATCTCTTTCCTCCCTGTCTTCTCAGTCCTCAATCACATCATCTGAGACAAAATTCTGGTTCAGTGAGTGCCAGGCCACTATCGGATGAAAGTATCCTGTGTTCACCTTACTCAGTTACCGGTTGTTCCTTCGACTTTGCTCTTCGTATCACCGAGTGCGCATTGAAAAAGGGCGACAAAGTCGTTGCGACGCTTGAGTCGCAAACCCAAGGTTCTTACCAAATTGGCGGCAAACATACTATCTTGACGGACTTCTAGTCCGTAGACTCGACGTCACCAAACCCACCGAGGTGACTGCTGCATTTTCCGCGAGTCAGGAAAAGTTTGGTAGCGTCGACGTTGTCATGAGCAATGCTAGGTTCGGTGTGATGGGGGAAGTGGAAGGCACGGCTGGTAACGCTTTGCGAGGTAAATTTTTGGGGCACTTCGCACATGAGCCGGGAAGCGGTAAGGTTCTTCCGTGAAGTAAATAAGCCGATGGGGGGATGGCTACTTCAAGTGAGGTCGTTGTCTGGCATCCAATCGTCGGGTGGCGCCGTATGCTATTGTACGAGGTGAGTCACGGTGATATTGCTAGACAACGTTGGATCATGAATGCCAGTGATCGGCGCATTGCAGCATATTTAGCATTCTGTTGTAACCTCGCGGAAGACCATATCGAAGAAACTGGCTTCGTGGTGGGTAGCTGGTAGCCCTCGAAATTCTAAGCGAAGGCCTCGCTAAGGAGCTTCACAAATGGAACATCAAGTTAAACCAACCGTAATCTCAAGGCTGTGGTCCCGAGTGTCCCACTTACACATATTATCATGGTATCCTGACAGGTAGCCAGGATGCAACGGCGCAGCATTCTCGCGAACCCTAATAACACTGTATTCAATGGTGATCCCGACAAGTTTGCGTAGGCGGTGTACAGGGCAGCCTACTTGAAGGTCCCTCCTTTGAGACCGCCTGGCAACCCACCCTGCGCCTTTAGTCACATTGAAAAGGAAAGGAAAGCAATTGCTTGAAACTGCGGACAAGTGGAGGTCATGGTCGGAGGACGCCGCATTGATGATGGATTGAACTT
Source organism: Caloboletus firmus (assembly GCA_038094755.1). Lineage (NCBI taxonomy): Eukaryota > Fungi > Basidiomycota > Agaricomycetes > Boletales > Boletaceae > Caloboletus > Caloboletus firmus. The sequence continues at coordinate 9,146 of JBBPUO010000191.1, read as the reverse complement.
TGGAACGTCAGCTGCAACTAGAAAGCAAAATGGACCAGTTTCGAATGGGCACTTGCAATTACTAACATCGTTTTCACCCGAGTATGTAGTATATATCACTGGATCCAAGAATTACATTGTCACCGTGACCGCCAGTCCGACGGGTCTTGAACCTGAACTTGCGGCGTCACGTACGGTCACTATATATGGTTGGAACTACTACGAGTGGCTCTGGCGATCTCAAGCTAACGACTTTCGCAGAGTAATCAGGACATCCCGATACATCACCGACCACAGAAAAAGCCATCACCATCGTGATGGATTCTGCGATATTGGTACCCTCAAGCAGTTCGGAGGAACCTAGCCCTATAAGTTTGCCCGAGCCTTCGGGTATCATCATGCCTCGTGGAATAGTAGCTCCAGAAGCTGCATCAGATTCAGATAATCTCGAGGCGACTCCCAGCTCCAGTCCGTCTCCCAGTGTACTCGGCAAACGTACGGCGATATTCATACAAGACGAATGTCTGAAACACCGTTTCATACGCTCTCGCGACACCACGGGCATCTTCGAGCGCCCCGAACGCCTTCATGCAGTCAAACTGGGGCTTGCTGCTGCTATCTCCCGCATCGAGGATGTGGAGTCCGCCACGAATGTCCAAAAGCCTGAACCTGCATCCACGGCTGCAGGCACGGACAAAGACGACCTCGCGGCTGCGCTTGCGCGCTTGGTGATCACATCTCCGGCTCCCTCGAGTCCAGATTCGAGTCCAAATTCTGCACTCCGTACTGCCTCGGTCATGATTCGAAAAACCTCCGTATCCGTTTCCCTCCTCGACCATGCCGCCGTCAAATACGTCCATGGCGACGTTGACCAGGACGTCTACCTCGAAAACCTCATCGCGTGGGCACGCGACAGCCAAAAGAACATCAACAAGAAAGGGACGGAGATCCCGGAAGGGGTCCCACCCCTGGATTTATATCGTCAGTATTTTCGTGTGATTCTTTGATTCATGTCCGTGTCTTCCTCACCTGCTTCGGATATCGATATCGCACGTGTCTGCTGGTTGTACGGTCACGTGTGTACAGTCTGCCCTGGTTCCATTGACGCGATTCAAGGCGCCATCGGAGCCGTGTGCGAAGCAGTTGACGCGAGCGTGACGGCTACGCGTGGACCACAACCGCTTTCTAGCGGACCAAACGATCCTTGCGAACGAGCGTTTGTAGCGATTAGACCACCGGGACACCACTGTGGGGAAGATACACCGTCCGGGTTTTGCTTCATTAATAATGTCGCTGTTGGTGCTGCTCACGGTATGTCCCACTCACATAGTCGTTCGTTCTTTGACACGCTTATACACTTGCAGCGCATTTAAAACATAGCATGCAAAGAATCGTCATTCTTGACATAGATTTGCATCACGGTGTGCTTCCTCGATCTTCAGGTTAGCGTATTCATCAGAGTGACGGCCCTTTGTAGGAAATGGGACCCAGTCCATCGTATGGCAGATAAATGAGGAAACGTATCGACAAACTCTGGAGTCCGAGCTCCTCAAGACCAATGCACCTCCTGCAAAGCCAGGGCCACGGATATTTTATGGCTCTTTACATGATATTCTATCTTTTCCTTGCGAGGTTTGTAACCCACTAACGTATGATTCTCGACTGACTCGATCATAGGATGGTAAACCAGAGATGGTACAAGCGGCTTCCACCTCGATCCACGGTCCTCACGGACAACACATCGAAAACATACACCTTCAAAGATATGATTCAGAGCCCCAATTCTGGGGTGTTCTCTACCCGCGATATTGCACCCTCTTACATCGTGCACGCGATTTCTTGGACGAGACTGGTGGCCCTGGAGATGATGTCATTATATTTATCAGGTACAGTACATCTAGGTCTCCACACTTTTGAACGATGCATCGATTCGCTCATCACCTCCCTTGGGCCATTTAGTTGCGGGTTCGACGCTGGCGAGCACGAGTACCCAACGATGTCTCGACACCACCGGAAGGTACCCGTCGGCTTCTACCACCGGTTTACTCGTGAAACCTGTAGGATGGCAGATATGTACGCCCATGGCCGGGTCGTGAGCGTACTCGAAGGAGGATACAGCGATCGTGCACTGACGAGCGGCGCCATGGCACATCTCTGTGGTCTCGTAGATGTCCCTGGTCAAGCGGCTAGATCCAACTCAGATGATTGGGTCGACCACGCGTGGTGGAGCGAGGGCAACCTCGTCAAGGTGCGACGCCTCGTTTATATCTTGCTTCACCGGATGATGTCAGTTCACATTCTTTTTCATTGCAGCTCGAAAAGGCTGTCAAGCCCCGCAAATCCACGTCTGCGCGCGCGAGCATGGAGGAATGGCTCGCTCGCACACTTACTCTCCTCCCGGTACTCAACGGCGTTGGGGAAAACGCTGGAATGAAGACATTGTCCGCTCAGGGCGCGAGCGTGGGCAATACATCGAACCCGCCGTCGTCCATGATGCTCCGTGAGCGGAAGAAGCCTGTAGTAGGCGGCGCTCAACCTGGCGGTGCGTTCCCAGACTCGTCGCGCACCAGAAAGCAGGGGGGTCGGAGTGTATCTACGTCAGGAAAACAGTCCGCAGAGCGCACCAGCACCAGCGCAACTGGCATATCGCGAGCTCCCTCTGCAGGAACATTGAAATCAGAGTCAGGTCGCAACGAGATAGACCCACGGGAGGAGAACCCGTCAAACGGGACGGAGAGGAAGAAGCTGCCGCGGGTCATTCTCCATGTTCGGCCGCCTGATGCAACTAGTTGATTGTGATCAAAAGGTTTGCATATTGGGAGTGCATAAGTGCGAGGGAGAATGCTAGTAGGTTAGAGTGGCTGCAGAGGCTCTGTGGTCTCACAGCAGCGGATAGCAGACTTTTCTCGTATAATAGTGACATTCTTTGAAAGAGACTTTTGGATGACTGTTTTACAACTACGCTTTGTCGCTCGGAGGGGATGTTTTGGTGACAAATGAGTTGCTGTGCTTTCACTTTCCTTTACTTCTGCTCCTCCTTCCGCCCAACTCGCCACCACTCCCCGGACAATCGACTTTTACTTGCTGCCAATCACCCACCACATCCGCATCCCGGTCACCAGATATCCAACGACATGCCAGACCGAAACTGCTAAAAGCGCATGCAGTCACATCTAAAAGCTTTAGCATTCCGACGGTGCCATAAAAGGGCTGTCCTCTCTTGCCACTCAATATGGGCATCATGACCGTCGTCAACCTTGGCGAGGTTTATGCGAGAGCAGTTTCGCACAGAACGATATGTATTCCCTGTCGGATACGAAGTGACTAGGTGAGCCCGTCCTGTTGTCATCGACGCACGCTTGGCTGACCCTACGATACCAGACGCTACCATTCGACGGTAGATCCTAATACCGATGCTATATATCACTGTTTCATCCTCGATGGTGGAGATGGACCCAAGTTCCAGATAGTGGCGTCAGATATTCCTGATCGGTCGATGATTGTGGGACGGCAACAGGGGCATGGTCATCGATCGTCAAACAGGTGAACAATCAGCGCTTTAATTCTGCCTCCTGACCTGACTTTCTCGGGCTGAGACAGAACAGCATCAAACAGCTCATCCAAGAACTTCCCAACGCGGATCGGTCACGGGATTACGTCTGGCAACACTTTGTGGAGGGAGGGTGAGTTGTGTTTGCATTTTTTCTGGGTGAATGAGACGTGGTGCCGTTTCGTTGTCTGGTCGAAGGCCGAGAGATCGGTTGAGCGTTCGTTCTGTTTCGCGACTATCAACTCTTTGTGGCCCGTTTCTCATTTGCACGGATCTCATTTTCTAATCATGATACGATGTGACACAGACCTTTAGGCGGTAGACACGCGGCCGTGATCCCTGCCCTGCCAGAGGACCATAATTCCAATGCACCGAGCGATGGTTTTGTTGACGATACCATGACTACTTATACGCATCCACTACCACCATCGTATATGTAATCACAACCGTTTGCGACGATCATATTAAGCATACACGAATATCGGCTGCCGTGTATGAAGGATCCTGAGTTGAAACGCCAGGACAGTAGTAATCCCAACAGTAACACCTCTCATCCGTCAAACATAACATCACGTCCCCACTCGGCGTCCCCGCCCCTGAATGCGAACGGCTTGACACCACCGCATCGTACCAATCCAAGCACACCATTACCACTGCAACTAGCTCCGTATGTGAATGCTCCTGCAGCACCGGCGGTTCCTGCGACGTTTGCTACTATCCGCCGCGGCCGTCTTGGCGTGAGGAGTCGCAGGCACAGTCACGTCCGGGGCCGAGAGAGGAAGCAGCGGGGCGGCTGATCCGCGAGTGTAATGTTTTCGTTGTTGTCCCGCGGTCGTGCGGGGCGTCTCGTTCGATGTGGAGTGGCTTTGTGCGCTACTCGATGACCCTGTCCATGTGCTTGTCATCTCAACAATAGCGGGTACCTATACTGTAAGAGAACGGCGCATTGTGGCGAGTACAGATGGTGTGACAGCACAGCCACCGGTTCGTCACCAAAAACATTCCCCTATCAGATGGTTGTGAATCTATGCAAGAAACCATCATCATCCAGGACTATCATGGATTGCTATATCTCCATTCATCTCCCCCCCCTTCCCTCTCAAAAAGTCCTCTGTGGTCGAGTTTCCCATCCAGGCCACTCTCACAGTCACAAATGGCCAATCTCAGTGGCCACTCTCTGAGTGGTTTCAGATGCTTGCTTACCACAAACTTGACAAGAAATATATTGTTACTGCAGTGTCTCATCACAAGGAAAGACCACTAATCCCTGACTGTCAGCATGAGTACATCATCCTCATCATCCAACCTCACCCCAGTCAGCCACACCTCCCTCAGACACCCGCAGTTGTTAAGGTGTTTCGTACCATCCAAGGGACTACATGGCTTGCTCGCCTTGGCATCTATGGCACTGCAGAAGACACCATTTCCATCATTGGTCATCTCCCCCTGGTTAATATTCCGGATCAATGTGTTAATCGCCTCACCTGGCCTATTGACCATGCTCCATCCCTCTGCTGTATCTCTATCCTTATCACAGTTATGCATAAATGCATGCCAAGCTATACTCTACTCAAGAGATCATGCTATTCCTTTGCTCGTGCCATGATAGAAACCATCCATTTTGCCCACAATTTTGCCCACAACGGAACTGGGGAACCAGACAGGAAAAGCTTTCTCACACGTCAGGCACATTTCCTTTTCATTCCAGTCGGCATTACAAGAATACAACTCGTGGCCAGGGCTGTAGCAGTAGGACACATTAATGCATGCGAAAGTGTAAGTCTTTTCATTTTTTATTTATTCAACTTCTCACTAATGCTGTATGTAATATACAGTACATCTGTAAAGACAGTCTGTAATGGCCATTTGAGAGCTGTGATTGGACCTCAGAAAGTTGATGTAGCATCACCTTGGGTTTGTTCCAAAATTGTACTTGTTATTTTACTGAAATAAAATTACAACATACACATCTATCATTGTATTATACAAGAACAGTACTAGTACAGCAATGTGAGCTGATGAGTAACCCAAGGGACAAGGAAGGAGAAAACAATTTAAGGGTTTCAGGGTAGGGATGATACTGGCATGAAACCAGGCAAGGGAAAGTTGGGGATGACAGGTCACGACGACGGTGAAACTATGCCAACACTTGGGATCCAATCCTCGCAGTCCAAACAGAGACACCTTCTTCACGTTCGCCCATAACGTGCAACAGTCGGGGTTTACCTGAACCCGCGCGCATGGAGAACATCGCAGATGACCCTGCAAACGTCTTTCCTGAAAAGAGAAGGGAAAAGAAAGTGAGTTAAAAAACAAAGGGTGAACACGCGGTTCAGTCGTTGGTAGGTTCTGGAGATAGCACGACCCGAGACATGGAAGGAATATCATACCTCGTTCATGTCCAAATCGATTACATATGATGACGAGGAACTCTTGCTCGTCGTTCGTTCGCGTCATTTCTGCTGACGTCTCGGGCCGCCGTGTGCCCTCCTCCGTATCTGTATCCGCATCCGCACCCATACTCGCATCGACATCCTTGGCCCACAGAGGTCGTAAACGCATCGCCCAATAATTCAACACGCGCCAATTCGGTTCCAACCCATCTTCATCCTCGTCACGGTCGTCCTCGGTCTCTTCAAAATCGGTCTCGTTCTCGTCTTCAAGTCGCTGGTTCCCATCGACACCGCTACCAGCAATCCGATCACGACCGGGATCGGGATCAGGATCCTCCTCCTCCTTCAACCACGCATTCAGCAACAGCAATACCCTCACCCCCTCCCGCCTACAATACCCCGCCAACTCATACGGCCCCCTTTCGATCGAGCACCACATACCCCCATTCACATTTACGTCGTTGCAGATCGCCACCGCGGTCTTGCCAAACGGCATCGGCAAATCGAGCGTCGCGAATCCGGGGCCAGGTCGTGCCCAGGTGAGGTCGGTCGGGAATAAGTTGGATTTGTGGTATTTGTGGAGGAGGTGGCCGGTGGCGTCGTATAGGAGGGCTGCGTTAGCCCCGATGGAGGTGAGTGGGGTAGACGGGTTGGGGGAAAGGGCGGGAGGAGCGGCAGCGGTAGTGGCAGATGCGGACGTGGACGTGGACGCGGGTATGGTTGATTGCGGGTCAGAGGGTTCGAGACGCTCTGGAAAGCCAGCGACGACGTAACACTGCAGATGTCTCGCCAGCTCTGCACAAAACGTCGACGTAGGACCTGTTTTGGGGTGTTCGAGGTAGGGCGCGATGGACGGCGCGTTAGGGAACATGTAGCCTTTGTTGTACCCGCGTGAACCCCGCAACGCATTCCGAGTATACGAGTTATATTGTCAACGTCACCGTTCCGAAAAGACAGAACGTGAAAAGTATCAGCAAAGGCATCATTGAAAGGGTCGTCAGTGTACTCACCACTGAAGACCATCTCGGGGAAACACACCAAGTCGACCGATCGCGGCCTCAATCTACCACCCACCCCAAGTCCAAATCAGCACGCCATGCGGAGGGACAGAACCGTAACACTGACCCTCGACATAACTCGCGCGCCTTCGCGATATTCCCGTGTATCTCTCCGAGCTGGTTGAATGTTTAGGTCCGCGTCAGTGAAGAATCGTTCTCCACCCACTTTTTAATGTTCATACTGGGCTCACCTTGGGTGCAAACTGGACTACAGCAATTCTCAACCACGACGAAGACGCTGCCATTGTATCGTTTGAATCACGTCGTGACAATGCTGAGCGCTGAGAAACGACAGATAAACCAAATCCACGGTCGGTGTTAACGCGCTACACACGCATACACACAATTGCACCCGGCTGGGTCCTAACGGATGATGACGAGTGTTCGCTTCACATACTACCCCATAAAATAAACAGCACAGTCCTTGCTACGGGCACGAAGTCCACACAGAGACTGCGCAAAACATTTCGACGTGTCGAAAACCACTCCTCTGCGCCTGATTGTTATCGCCCTGGGCCGGCCCGCGCACACAACGCGCCGGAGAATCTAGACAGTGGAATAAGTGCTGCAACGTAGTCGTAACAAAAAAAAAACGACGAGTAACAATAGTGGGGTATAAAAAAAAAGAGCACCTTCAACAAGAAAAACAACAGAAATTAAATAATATGTAAAACCCACACTGAGCGCTGAGCGTAGGCATAAGGCGTACTAAGCGCTCCAGGTTACACAACCAGAATTGTGAAAGGAATGGGAAGAAAGAAGACTCGGAGAAACGATTTGGAGCAGCTGTAACAAGCATGGTCAAAAAAAAAAAAAAGACAGGCAAGTGACATGCAACAACATGCAATCAAGAACAACCAGAACCTGCCAAGACGATAAACCAACGGGTTATCGAGTAGCGCACAAAGTCACTGCGCATCGAATGAGACGGCCCGCACGACTTGGAACACATTCTACTCGCGCACCGGCCGGCGGCACGCCCCGCTGCTTCCTCTCTTGATCCCGGACGTGATTGTGCCTGCATCTCCTCGCGCCCAGATAGCCTCGGCGGATAGCAAACGTCGCAGGAACAGCCAGTGCCGCGGGAGCATTCACATATGGAGCTCGTTGCAGTGGTATTGGTGTGCTTGAGTTGATATAATGCAGCAGTGTCAAGTCGTTTGGAGTTAGCGGCAGGGACGCCAACTGGGAACGAGTACGTGAATCATGTTGCGTTCGACAAGTGAGAGGCTACTGTTGGCATTGCTACTGTTCTGGCGTTTCGGGTCAGGCCCTGCGGCAGCCGATACTGAGATCAAGGTGGCGTTGTTAGGCTCGATTGGGCAACCCAGTCACGGAACAGACGCATCTGGCCAAACAAAGATACATACTGCATCTGGATTTCTGGCGAACATGTCAGATGCGAACAGTGCAGCAGGATCAAATATTTATTGGTGCAGGACCAGGCCCTAAACCATGTGCTTGTCATTTCAACAATAAAAGAATGGCACATTGTGGCAAGGTACAGATACGGTGTGACAGCACAGCCACTGATTCGTCACCAAAAACATTCCTCTATCAGATGGTTGTGAATCTATGCAAGAAACCATCATCATCCAGGACTATCATGGATTGCTACATCTCCACCCATCTTCCCCCCTTCCCTCTCAAAAAGCTTTCTGTGGTTGAGTCTCCCATCCAGGCCACTCTCACAGCCACAAATGGCCAATCCAAGTGGTCACCCTCTGAGTGATTGGAGATGCTTGTTCACCACAATTTCCTAGGGGAATATATTGTTACTGCAGTATCTCAGTACAAGGAAAGGCCACCATTCCCTGACTGTCAGCATGAGTACATCATCCTTGTCATCCAGCCTTATCCCAACCAGCCACACCTCCCCCAGATACCCACAGTTATCAAGATGTCTTGTACCATTCAAGGGACTACATGGCTTGCTCACCTTGGCATCTATGGCACTGCAGAAGACACCATTTCCATCCTTGGCTATCTCCCCCTGGTTAATATTCTAGATCAATGTGTTAATTACCTCACTTGGCCTGTTGAGCATGCTCCATCTCTCTTCTTCATCTCTGCCCTTAGCAAGGCTGTGCATCTAGGCATGCCAAGCTATTGTTACGAATACTATTTTTCTTTTCTTTTATTTTATTTTACTCACGATCACGTGAC
>JBBPUO010000190.1:23438-36363 GCA_038094755.1 Caloboletus firmus | reverse complement strand
TGCCGAGAGCGCGGCCAAAAACATGAGGGCGCCAGACACTACGGGAGAGAGGAAATAGCGTCATGCTTGAACATGGACATCTTCAGCTCCTCTTTGAGCGGCTTACCTCCAAACCCGCGCCTGTTCAATCAATGACCCAGCATATCAACCGGTCAAATCACCAGTCAGCATGATCGCGGTAACATAAAGGGGGCCGTAGCCTCGACGCACGAATATGCCGGACCCTCTGTCAGGGGGTATAAGTGCGACCCCAAAATACTCCCCACTTGCCCAATCGCGCCAAAGAGGGGCATGCCCGTTGCACGCTTCGTTTCCGATCCTAGGTTATGCGTGACTAGGAGAAAGAGAATAGGGTCGACGATCAGTATCAGGGCATCGAATAAAGTAGGATGTGTGACAACAGTTCTTAGGTACTTACACCATGCGAGAATAAGACCCAGACTGGCATACGTGCCTGCGGCGACGCAAAATGTGGCGAGATACCGCACATGAATACGTGCCTGCGTGACACTCAGAAGGATCCTGATCGAGTGGGTGGTGAGAAGTAGTACGGAGCTAACGGAGTCGGAACTGACATGTAACCGATCCCTCCCAGCGTACATCCAGAAACGACCATGAACCCACGGCTTTGGATTCTATCAGAAGTATACGACGCGATCACGAGGGTTAGACCGGCTACCGCATAAGGAGGGACAGTCATAAGCTGCGATAATGCAGGCGCTGGAAACGACATAATTGGTCAGCCTTTTCCCCAATATATCCCGGAACAAACATACAGTGCCCCATTGTCTCAATGATCGTAGGTAAAAAAGCCGACAAGGAGCCGAGTGCGCAGTTTAACCCAAAGTACATGACGCCAGCGACATATACCTAAAACCGAGGTCAGCTGCGGTATGTTGGTACATGACAGAGAAAAACTTGCCCTCCAGTCCAAGAACGCAGCGATGACGTGTTCTGAAATCCAGACCGGTTGAGCAAAGGTAGATGGGAAGGACCCAGAAATGTACTTTGATTCACGACTGCTCCAGCATCTCCACTGGTACCTCTATTCATGCGTTCTATTGCCAATTTGCGTTCGGCATGCGTCAGAAAATCAGTCGACTCCGGTCGCCCTGGTAGGAGAAACAAGCATAGCACTCCAAGAAGTACTGTCGGAACACCCTGTGGCACGTTCGTAAGCGAGTCGGAAGGGTATAGAAAGTGAACCTACTTCTACAATGAACAGCAATCTCCAATTCGCAATGGATATCTTGACATGCTGGATCCCATAGGCGAGCAGACCACCAAATGCGCCAGCAACGGCGGCAAAGCCAAACCAAGAAGCGACCCGCGTGCCATATTCGGATTTGGTATAGTAGAATGCTTGGGGGAAATGATGTTAGTGTGGAACCTCCAGTGACAGGAAAACATACAAAAATACAATACGACTGAAGGTCCGAAAGCTGCTTCAAAGAAGCCGAGACCCAATCGCGCGACAAGAAGGCTCTGAAAGTCGTTCGCAATTGACTATGCATGTTCCGCGATTATAAAATGAGCAAGTAAGGCTCTAGATGGCTACTCACCATCAATGTAGAGCATAGGCCCCATAGAATGGCTGAGCCGCCAATCCATATTCGAGGGTTATAATACTTGGAGAGTACAGTGCATGGCACCTGGCACAGAATCTAACCTCCGGGATGTAAGTATACGAACTAGTAGTAAGCACGCGACCGTTGGGCTGGACACTGACATAAGGTATAAAGAAGATCGCAACCAACCAATCGAAGAGCAAACCGGTAGGGTCCCCTCCGAGTACATCCTCTGGCATCCCTTGAAGGCGTGCATTCCCCAAATTCGATCGATCGAGGTCTGGATAGGTGTCATAGTCAGATAGGATGGCAAGCGACTCTAGGTTATCCGTCAAAAGACTCACATGCGAAGAGATAAAGAACACAAGTGATGGGTAAGATCCTTCCATCGAGCTTGCGGACCAGTCTCTCCTCCGCGACGTACGGATCCAACGGGAGCAGTGGATCGTCTTCGTGGCTCTCCCGATAGCTAGAAATCTCGTCTGAAGGCGAAAGGATGCCAGAATCAGCGCGCTTGGTGTGCATTTTTGTGCCGGGTCAGCCTGCAAGCGCACTACGAATGGTATACGACAAGAGTGTTGAGCCGAGCCGAGTACCAGGTGTGCCCCTCCATGTCTGTTGAGAGCCGAAAAGGTTAATTATGATAGCGACACCGGTTACTACTTATCTAACACGTGATCTGGAGTGCCTACTTGGCAAAAATCCCTCGAAACGACCATAATAAATACATACAATACAATTTGAATTGTCGGGCATTCGAAATATCCTCCAAACTACGTACTACTGTGTACGCAAACGATGGGCTACGCTAGTAAGTACATGCAATGATTTCGGTGTCATGACGACCATGGACACTGGGAAATAAACCAAGCAGGTGGCCATCTTCCATCGAACCGATAGGCTGATTGCGCTGCAAACCTTGCGAGACGATGTCAGTTGAGTTCGTCCCCGCGTGAGGTGCGAGTTGCAGATCGCCACCGACATTGGAACCGAGACTTTTAGATAAACCTTATCGTACATCTTCCCATGCATGTCGGCGTGTGGGAAAACGATAGAAGCGAGCAGGTATGAATGAACAGTTGATGAACAGCTGGGCGGCGCTCATTGAATTCCAACCATGTCTACATCCTCATGGGTAGGCGCTCTAGCGCTCTGCGTAAATTTAGTGCTGCTCCTCGTCCGACGGTACCTCAAGATGCAGAAAGCACCGCTACCCTGCCCGCTTCCTCCTGGTCCACTGGGACTTCCTTTTGTTGGTAACGTGATTGGGATCAACATGAAGGCACCATGGTTGACCCACACCGAGTGGGCAAAGACGTACGGTACGAAGCCATTCGTATCGCGTCAAACGTGTTGATTGAGACCCCCGAGTCATGCAGGAGATCTAGTATACACCCAACTCTTTGGAAAGCATATCATCATCATCAATTCCGAAAAGATCGCAAGGGACCTCCTCGAATGTCGCTCCAGGAACTACTCCGATCGGCCGTCTCTCATCACGAACGAACTGTGAGTGGATCGTCTTTGTCAATGTTACACACGCTGGATGTATAAGTGGTTTGTAGATTCGGAATGGATTTCAACTCTATCCTTTTGCCTTATGGCGATCGATGGCGACTTCACAGACGCTTCTTTCATCAGGCATTCCGGGCCGACTCTATCGCAAGGTTTGCACCGATACAACAACAAAAGTCGTTTCAACTGTTGGGTCGTTTGCTGGAAGACCCTGGTCAGTTCCTGGACCACATCTTCGAGTATGTGGCTGCGCATCTGTGCCCCTGGCCATTGAACCCAATGACAACGTCGCCTCTGACAGATACACAGCATCAATAGTCATGAACGCGGTGTATGACTATGATCCTGTTTCTCGCAGGGATCCGATGGTGGACATTGTTGAGAAAGTGATCAACGTGATACTTAATGCGCTACGGCCTGACGTATCCATTATCCTCGGTGTCTTTCCTGGACGTAAGTAAGTCTACGATATATTCACTGTACCGTGCAGACAGATTTTGCTATTAGTCCTCTCTCTTCCGTCGTGGCTACCTGGAATGTCGTTCAAAAGGACCGCTGCTTCGTCAAGGGTATGGGCCAATGATTGTGTAGAAATACCGTTCAACCACTCGTTGCAAAAGATGGTAGGATTGATGACAAGTGACGGGGGGGCGCCACTCATCGTTGTATGCAGAAGTCAGGAAGTGCCGGTTCAAGCATGGTATGTGATGCCCTTCGGAAAGCAGAGGTACAGGGCATCCCTGCGGACTCGGCGTGGATGCGAGGTCTCAAAGAGGCCGCCGCGACGGCGTTCATGGGTAATTGCCGCTCTTCTTCGTCTCTTTCCCATCTAACTCATGCATTTTTCCTCAGCTGCATCAGAGACGGTGCGTTAGTGGTATGAGATCCGACGACTGGCGTTATTGATGACCAAGTCCAAAGTCAAATTCGGCCATCATGACCTTCTTCCTCATGATGGTCCTGTTTCCGGATGGTCAGAAAAAGGCGCAGGCGCAGATCGACGCGGTCATTGGCAAGGGCAGGTTACCTCGTCTTCAAGACCGATCATCGTTGCCTTACGTCGACGCTATCCTCCGTGAAACTTTGCGATATAATCCTGTCGCGCCTCTTTGTGAGTCAATGTTTGCCGTGTGCCATTATCATTCAAGGTGACGAGCTTTTTTGAGCCAGCTGTCCCGCACGTTGCGATGGATGCAGATGTCTATGATGGATACTACATACCAAAAGGTGCGTTCGACATCATCATCCCATGTGCCCATGAACGAAGGCTGATGGGAATCAGATGCCTTCATCGTGTCGAACCTCTGGTCGGGCCATTTTTTCTTCGTGCATCCGTGGACCTCGCACTGACCCGCATTTCCCTTGCAGGTCCATGGCGCACAACGAACACAAGTACCCCCGACCATTCGAATTCCATCCCGAACGCTTCCTCAACGACGACGGCACCCTTAAGCCGGACGACACGCAAAACATCACTTTTGGCTTTGGTCGGCGTATCTGCGTTGGAAGGCACTTTGCAGATGCGTCTGTGTGGTCCGCGGTCGCGACCATCTTGGCGGTGTTTACGTTGTCAAAGCCGAGGGATGAGCATGGACGCGAGGTGCCTGTGGTGCCCGAGTTTACGAGCGGTCTTGCGGTGTAAGTTCCTCTTTCCGTTGTCTATGCTTGCATGAGAGCTGATGGTGATGATGATAATAACAATGTAGACATCCCCTTCCGTTCCCTTGTAGCATCGTGCCGCGAGTGGAAGGCATGGACGTGACGGTGCTCGAACAGTTGATCGCTGCGAGTGCGCTCTGACCACGTCGGGTGTGCCTTCGTCGCTTGAGGCGTGGCTGACGTTAGTGGGCGACAGGCCCAGGGAAGAAGCTTGGACGTCTCTATGAGACTGCGAGGACAAGACATTTCACCATTGTTATACCATGGCAGTTCTAATGGGCACGAAGATACACGACACTGCGACGACGCGCAAACGACACCGAAAAGAGATGCATACTTACGCATACAGTACCTGTGGAGAACAGTGACGGAAAAAGAGAAAATGGCGCGACATGTCGATTTCTTTCCACGATTTTTTGCAAAAAGGGACATTTACATACACCCGAAAAATCAGGTCATGTTTTACTATTGGTAGTGGATGCTTATTTATTTACACCACGGCTACTGCGGCATGGAGACGGCGACTGGAAGTGGGTCGATTTCTATCCACTGGAGGTTTGGTGACGGTGCTACTAGTAGCACTCGGCGCCTGATGGTCAGCTATTTCCGAGGGAAACCCATGCAGTTGCAATAGATTCAGATCGTCGCATACGTCCGAAACGCTTCACACTTGTTGCCTGAAACTTGCGCGTGGTGCTTGGTTGAGAGGCCATAATATTCACCTGAAGCTATTGAAGCTTGAAGGCCTGAGGTTCGGCGTCGGGTTTCACCCAGATCTGGGTGTTATGTGAGCTTCCAAGAGCGTGTTCCACGTATTTCCATATTTGGCAAGTGCTACATAGTGCGTGAATCTCCGCTGCACGTGAGTGAGCTTAAAACGAAATATGACCTGATTTCTGTGTGACCATTTAAAAAACTAGCGGACCAGGAAGGTTCTTTGGTTCATCCTCTCTCCTTTCCTTTGCTGTTCTGTCTATCGGTCCCTACCTGTATGTTCTTCTATTTGTTAACCTGTACAATGGCTTGACTAACGTGGAATGTCGCAGAACATGTTGACTACCGAACAGCAGCACGATGAACGTCTCGGACAGCGTATAAACAACTACACCAAGTTCTGGGAAAAGGACCTCAGCCAGGACAGCGACACTCACAACCACAATCGTCTATTCAGCTACACGGACGTTGTCAACGGTTCGTTTGTTCTTGTTCTTTTTTTTTTCTTGTTGGTTCTATCCGCCCGTGCTAAACTTGTGTTTCTTCCTGTAGGTTACTATGATGGTGCGACCCAGGTGTACGAGTACGCTTGGGGTTCGTCCTTCCACTTCTCCCGCTTCTACAAGGGGGAAGGTTTCAACCAATCACTCGCTCGTCACGAGCATTACCTCGCCGCGCAGATGCAGTTGCGTCCTGGCATGCGTGTGCTCGATGTTGGATGTGGTGTTGGGGGCCCCGCACGCGAGATCGCTACCTTTGCCGACGTGAGCATTGTTGGCGTCAACAACAACGCGTTCCAGGTTCAGCGGGCAAGGCGGTATACGAAACGTGCTGGCCTCGATAAGCAAGTTACATATGTCACGGGCGACTTTATGAAATTGGCGGAGCAATTTGGGGAGAATTCGTTTGATGCTGGTGTGTATTGGCCTTCATTCTGCGGTGAGATAAGGTGCTGATGGAGGGGTTTAGTGTATGCCATCGAGGCTACTTGCCATGCACCTTCGTGGGAGGGTATTTACGGCGAGATCAAGAAGGTCCTTAAGCCCGGAGGAATCGTGAGTGTTTTCTGATCCTTGTTTGTGGCACGGGGCTCATCATGCACATAGTTTGCTGCCTACGAATGGTGTATGACCGACGCTTGGGACCCATCGATCCCCTCGCACAAGGAACTTGCGCACCAACTAGAAATAGGTAACGGCATTCCGGAGATGCGTCCGCTAAGAGATGCCCGCAACGCACTGTCCACTGTTGGGTTCAAGATTGAGCACGAGGAGGATCTTGCTGACCGACCAGACGAGGTTACGTGGTATTACCCACTCGAGGGCGACATTTTCAAAGCCCAGACGATGTGGGATCTTGTCTTGGTGTGGCGTACGAGCTGGAGCGGAAAATTGGTGACGCACACGGGACTCCGTTTCATCGAGATGTTTGGTCTTGTGCCCAAGGGCACTTGGCAGGTGTGTGAGACGCTCAAGATTGCATGCGATGCTCTCGTCCAGGGTGGACAGAGCAAGGTAAGAGGGTCGTTTTGTACGCAAAGCCATGGCTGACGGGTTTGACAGCTCTTTACGCCCATGTATTTGGTTGTCTGCCGGAAGCCTCTGGAGTGAATTAGATTTGTGTTTTATCGTACTAGATTATAAATGGACATATTAATGGAATCCGATCTTTCGGGAGTTTCCGGGAAAGGAAAGTGATCTGTGTGGCTGAGGTGAGGCTGTCTTTGAAATGATCCAGACGATGGACGGGGATCCCAGGGTAAGCAAACCCAGGTTGCCCAAGGCATACACGGAAGAACAGCTCGCCTTTCTACGGAGTCACATCAGTGGGTTTGAAACTCGGACAAGGGGACATGTCAGAGGCGACGCCAAAAAATTTGCACTGGACCGTGCAAGCGAATTTCTCGCTCGCTTCGGTCTCCCACAGGATCTCCAAGGGGTCGACGAAGCTGAGCCGCGATTCCGCGAGGTGAGTTTCGAGAGTGTCCTGTCAACCGTAAGCTGACCCGTCGAGTCAGCAAATATACAATTGGTACAAGAACACTGTCGGGCGGGCGAGGCGAAGGCTCGAGGGACGGACGAGGCCCAAGAAGCTGTCTGACAAAGGTGCGCCGTGCCCGGCTGGTCTGGCAGCTGCTCCTCACTGTCTCCGGCAGCGTCAGGTGGCCTCACGTGGAGTCCAACCCTTGCGACGTCCTTTGCCTCGTCCTCTGACGTACCCGACACCACGCCGTGTCCGAGCTCGCACTCACATCCACATTCGCATTCTACCCAACAACAACAACAACCACAGCAACCACAACAATCCCAGCCAGGCCCGTCCAGCCAACAGCTCCAATTCACTTTTCAAGCCGCCGTGCCTGTTCCAGTACAGGTTTCCTCACCGAGCACGATCGCGCTCAACGTGACCCCCTCGGCGCTCCGCGATGCTTTTGCTACACATGCGATTGAAGCACCAACGCTCTCGTCGCTCATCCAGTCCTTTGTCATCGCACGTCCATCGCCAACGCCGTTGACACCCGTCGTACACGCCCTCTTCGATGCGGCGACGTCCGTCCTCGCCTCGTCCGCCTCGGCATCCACCTCGGCATCCGTATCTGGATCGGGTTCAGCTTCGGCATCTACCCCGAACGTACCGGCACACGCTCGGACCGACGTCCTCGTCACGCTTCTCCGCCGCTTCGCCGACGCCTGTGCTTTCTTCCCAGACACCCTCATCCATGCGGACGTCTCCGGTCCTCTCGCCGGTCCTCGCGCGCTCCAAATTGCCCTCCGCAAATCCTCCGTGTGGGCCCCCATCAATACCGGCGCCAGTACGAGCGCCAGCCCTGGTGCGAGCATGAATGGGGCAAATACGGCGCACGGTTCGCTCTCGGACGAGATGGAGCGGATTAAGACGGATAGACAACGGCGCAAGGATCATGTGCAGTGGGCGCAGATCCACGCGGCCGCGATCGAGCTTGGCATCCTCGGGGGTGCGAACGGGGGTGTCGGTGTCGGTGTCGATGTCGGTGCCGGTCCTGGTCCCGGTGCTACCGTTGGCGTTGGTGTAACTGTGAGTGCGAACGGGAGCACGACCTACCACCACCGTCCAGCCCAAGAGCTAGGGTACGGCGTTCCCCCACCGCCCCCACTCCCACCGTCCACATCCGCAGCGACGGGCACGTTTTCAGAAATGCTGGCCCGTGATGCCGTATGGGAAACTGACGAAGTCGAATGGGTCGCGGGGATTATCGTCTTGCGAGCGATCATACGCACGGGTGGGATGGGTCGGAAGGGCGAGTGGGAGCAGCTGTTGGGGGCGTACGAGCGACGGTGGAAAGAGATCAAGGATGAGGCGAGGCAGGCGCTCGTGACGGTCAGCCCTGTTTCTTGCTTTGTCCGCGCCAAGGCGCTCCATCGGACTGATATTTGGTTTTGACAGGAGGTATTGCTCAGCGCGAGGGACGACCTTGCGCGTTTGGATGAGACGCATGTCACCTAATATCATTAATATCATGTTTTCGTCATGCATCATCAATTATCATCGGACGGCGTGCTCAGTCTGGCAACCGATACGTCTTCACGTCGTCGGGGTAAAGAGCAAGCTATCGAATGTCATTGATCCAACATGTACAGTGTCCATAGTCATTCTCATCCATGTACTCCAGTCTCCCTGTGTATGTAGGACTTTTTTGGACTTGTTTTGGTGTTTTTCTTTCCGAAAACCGAAATGCAGAAAAAGAGTTATGCGATGGTGGCAGCGTGTATGTATATGCGTCATAGGTGTATGGAGGGATGCAAGGAACACGAAAACAAGCAAAAATAAAAGAGGGTGGCTGATTGATCAACGTTTGAGCCGTTTGGGATCACTGCCCTCGGTATTGTCCGACGGGCGACGCGCAATCGTATTCTGCTGGTAGTACTGTTGTTGGTGGTGCTGTTGCTGTCTCTGAGCGAGACCCATGCCTTGGATCGGTGGACGCGTTGACGAGCCCGGTCCCGCCCTGGGATGATCACGATCACAACACGCTGAGCAAGCCCCAGCACGGAAAAACCAAAGCAGAACAACGCACTGCATCACGTCTACACTGCGCTTCAGTGCATTCGTCGGTCCCGGTCCCGTCTGCGGGGTATTTGTCCGAACACACGACGGCACCACAGGCTTTGAGGATTGCTGTTGTGGCTGCTGCTGTGTTGGCGGTTTCTGCCCGCCCAAAGGCAACACGTAAGATAAAGATAACAGAAAATAAAGTAAAATCAAGGAAGGGAGGAAAATCGCGCATATAGGGAGTGAAAAAATAAGGCCTGGCCACGCTCGAAAAGAAAGAATAAATAAAATTCAACATACCATGCCAGGCGGGTAATGAAACCCACCCGTCGAAGTCATCGAGGCGCGGGGGGGGTTCACGTCCTGTGCTGGGGGCCCTGCGCGCGTGCTCGACGTGGACGTGGACGCCGTGTTTGGTGGTCCACTTCGGGGCTGTGGTCGTGGCTGCCCGACGCCTGCGGGATCGGCATTGGGGCTGGTATTGCCCGAGGTCGAGAGGGGTGGTTTCGTAGCAGGCTGAGCCTGCGCTTCGTTCCACATATTCGCTTTGGGGGCTCCGCCAGACGACGGCCCCGCGCTCGTCCCGCTCCCAGCGCGATCATGCACTTGAGGCCGGGGCCGAGGTGGTGCGGCAGGCGACTGCTCCGCGCTGTCCAACCCCGAATCGGGCACAGACGCGTCCATCACACTCATGTCGCCCACGCCTTCCTCATAATCAATCGGCCGTCCGAGGTCGCCTTCGCCGAGATCGACCGTGGCGAGGAACGCGCCGTCTTGGGTGCTGAGCGGAAACGCGTCCTCGTCCCCGTCGTTGCGGTAGCCGCCGTCGCCATTTCCTTGAGCGGTGTCATCCATACCCTGGTCTGCTGCGTCCGCGGGACCCGTGCGGGTTGACATTGGCTTGGCGAAGGATACGCTGCGTTCCGGGGCGCTGCGTACCCGAGCAAGCGGCGATGTCGCGACAGCCCGCGGTGGAAGTGCCCGCGGAGGAGGTGGGCGTAGGGCCTGCGCCGGCGTTTGGATCGGCGTCGTGAGTCCGCTGGGTGCTTCGATGGATAGTGGACTACAATTGACTGGGACGACGGCCGTGCCTGATCCCGGGGCCAATGCGTGGGGGTGCGTTGGCACTGTGTGAGGTGGCGTAATAGGGGCACGAGCTGGGGCTTGCGCTTTCGCTTGTTGGGCGGCGCCGGCGACGATCTCTTGACGCAGGTGTCGTGGTACATAAGTGATGGGTGTCTCAGGCTGGCGGTTCTCGTGCTCTACCTTGATGCGAGGTCCCTCGTGTTTGCTCGATGATGGCTCGGGGGTCACTACCTGGCCATGGTTCGCCGACGCGTCCGGCGTGCGCTCCTCGAACTCTGGCCGACGGTACAACTCGTTCTTGTCAAACTTTGCCTGAAAGCGACGTTGGGATGAGTATAGACACATCTTGACAAAAGAGACGGAATACGCACGGGAGGAACCTTGATTTTGACGACCTCTTGCGCGTATGATTTGTCGTACAAGCAATTCCCGAGTAGATTTCCGAAATTTCGAAGAGTGCGTTTGAGCGCATCCGTGATCGCCTCTTTCTTGCACTAGAAAAAAAACATGACCAAAAGAAAAAAAAGGGATACACATCGGCATGCCGCTCTCTCGATTCCAACACGACGAACCGAAGGTAAGAGAGAAAACTCACCTTGTCCAGCGCACCCCCCTTGCTCTTGGCGTTCTCCAGTAACCCATACCCAACATCCTCGTGATACGTCCCATCCCTGAGCGTCACTCGCACGACGGCCGTCACCCCGACACTAAACCTCTTTGATTCCTCGTTATAATCCACGAAATCCGTCGCGATGGTCACGATATTCGAGCTCCAGCCGTTAAACCCAAACACCTCGTTGGCGAGATTGATGATCTTCCACCCCTCGGCATAAGTGAGCTTCGGGCCGCCACTAGGACCGGGCCGTTGGCTGATGTATTCGGGACCGAGTTTTTTGTTGAGTTTGGCTTGAAGGGTGGCAATGTGTTTGGCGGTGGTGCTGTCTTCAGTGAGCGGGGTGAAACCGAAGAGCGCGTGGGACGTGGGCGAAGGGGAGAAGAAGGGCGGAAGGGAAGGCGCGGGGGAGCCGTGCGTGCGTGCGTCAAAGGACATGGCACCGCTGGTGACGATCGTGGGCGTGTTGGCGGTGCCGCTGTTGAACGTGTTGAGGAGATGTCCGCTGAACGCGCCTGCCATCGGAGCGGACAATGATGGTGGTCAGGAGAGAGTCATGCTAGGGGCTTGAAATGCCCCAATAAGTAATTGCCACAGTTCATGACCGATATGTATAACCCTGTCACAACTTACACAGTCTTATCCATACATCAATGCAAGTTTGCCGGTAATCTCTTTGTCTCGGTACTTGATCTGCCATAGGCTGGTGACCGATCTATCAGGCCTGGGCCCGTCCCCATCGATATTATTTTATGTCATTTCTGCCCTCACAACGGAGATAAAATGACTATATAGGGACTACTGGCGGGTCAGATGTTTCAATTGAACGCAGACGGTCTCTTTAACTAAGTAGGTTAGGCGGCGTACGGTAAAATGCACCAACGCCGTAAGGCGGCTTTTAGGGTCCCCACCTTTGCGTCTTGTTTGCTTTTCCGGTTTCTGAAGAGGTCATGGCAATGGGCACTGGTTCCGCTGTAGTTCAAGAAACCTCGTTAGCGCATCTCATCGATCCGACAAGAAAGTGGCACAATAACAGACGGTGAGCACTCCACGAATCGCGCTTTGCCGCGCTCATTCACCTTTCTGCAGACTCATTGCCCTCAATGCCTGGATTGTCCTTCTGTATGTCGGCAGAACTTTCACCTGTTCTCTGGTAGTTTCTAATATTGTGACACCACTGGTAGTCTTATTGCCTCGTCGACCACTGGTTACGATGGTAGTATGATGAACGGTTTGCAGAGTCTTACCCAGTGGGAATCTGCTTTCAACTATCCATCTAATGGGAGTCTGGGTCTGCTCAATGCCATTCAAGTAAGCACCCTTATTGTGCGGTCTATTGTAGTCTTGTTGACTGTCAGTATGTAGAACATTGGTGCGCTTGCAGGCTATCCCTTTGCCCCTTACTTGTCCGATGGCATCGGTCGCCGTCGAGCAATCTGGTTTGGTGCGCTTATCATGTGTATTGCGACTGCCATTCAGACTGCTTCCCAATCTGTCGGAATGTTTATTGGTGCCCGTTTCTTAATCGGCTTTGGAAATACTTTTGCGGGTACGTTCTGTAGCGACTTTGTAATCTTTTCGATAGCCCCGTAAGCTGACAAACCTTGCATCCTGTGCGCAGCCAATGCGGCTCCTATGTTGATTACCGAACTTTCGTATCCCACATATCGTGCCCCTCTAACATCATTGTACAACTCTCTTTGGTATTCTGGATCCATCATGTGCGTATTGTTTTTTTTTT
>JBBPUO010000190.1:8463-23340 GCA_038094755.1 Caloboletus firmus | reverse complement strand
TTTTTTTTCGCGTGATGTGAGTCTTTAACTCACGGCGGTCTTTGTTAGTGCCGCGTGGGCGACCTTCGGTTCGTTCAGGATCAACAACACATGGGCTTGGCGCTTGCCATCACTGCTGCAGGGAGTCCCCTCTATCATCCAGGTGCTATTGGTTCTCCTCGCACCTGAGTCGCCCCGTTGGCTAGTGAGCAAGGGACGCGAAGCCGACGCTCTGACGACGCTAGCCTACTATCACGCTGATGGAAATGAGTATGTGTTCACTCGCAGACTTTGTTATCAACGCACTGAGATACGTGCAGAGAGGACCCCGTCGTACAATTCGAATTCAACGAAATCAAGGCCGCCCTCGAGTTCGACCGGACCGTCGCTGCCAACATCGGCTGGAAGTCGCTTATCGCGACCCCGGGTAACCGCAAACGTATGCGGATCATCATTGCCATTGCCTTCTTCTCCCAATGGTCCGGCAACGGCCTCATTTCGTACTACCTCTCCAAAGTTTTGAATCAGATTGGCATCACCAGTTCGAGCACCCAACTCCTCATCAACGGCGTCCTCCAAATCTGGAGTTTCATCTGGGCTCTGTATGCCTCGTACACCGTCAACCGTCTTGGGCGTCGATTCCTCTTCCTCATCTCGGCTGGTCTAATGATGTTGTTTTACATGGCACAAGCGATCTGTTTTGCGGAATATGCGCAGCATGGGACAGCCGCGGCAGGCCACGCCGTCATTGCATTCATATTTCTCTTCTCATCTGCGTATGCTCTCGCGTTTAGTCCGCTCGTGATTTCGTACACGGTTGAGATCCTACCATTCAACCTCCGCGCCAAAGGCCTCTGCATCTTCAACTTTGTCGTCTCGCTCGCGCTCATCTTCAATCAATACGTGAACCCGATCGCGTTGGCCGCCCTGGGATGGAAATACTATGTACGCCCTCCCTCCCCTCCCCTTTCGTTCCTATTGAACCTGACGCTCATGACTCATTTGTTTGCACAAACCGTCTGGCATGGGTCGTAGCTTGTGTACGTATGCTGGCTCGCCTGCGAGTTTGTCTTTTTGTGGTTCTTTATCGTGGAGACAAAGAACCGGACGTTGGAGGAGACAGCCGCGCTATTCGACGGTGAAGATGCGATCGATCAGATTACCCACAAGGCAGCGGCGCATGACGTGCACGAGGACGTGTTGCTCGAAAAACAGCCGGTGGGTCGAGAGAATGCTTGATGCTAATGTTCGATATTCTCTTGCCATCGTCCATGGTCATTTTGCACGGCTTTTTTTCTCTCTGGGGTTTCGTTACAAGAGAGAGTATCGAAGCTGAGAACACACTACTTCACATGGATATCCCACACATAAGGGGGCCCTAACCACATTGCGATGCTTCTATTCAATTACCTATCAATTGTTCCTTGGATATTACTCTGTGCTGGGTTGGAGATAACAACAACCAGGATTGGTGTCATATCATTGTATATCTGCATTTGAACCCCATCTTGGAAATACTGCAATGTGTGAGCGCTGACCCACAACTTTGATGCATGACGTATGAGGAGTTCTACAATTCTGTTCAAGCAGCGAGCTCATTGGGCAATGGCCTAAATTACCCGGCAATAATACAATCAACAAATTCCATAGCCAATGCTCATCTCAACAACCAAAGCAAGTCATGTGTGCGTGCGTGCAATCATGAAAGTAAAAAAGTATCTTCCAAAGAACTTGTACTACAACTTAATCTGAGACAAGAATACATACAATTATCCTTGCAAAGAGGACAAGCTGAGAAAAAATTGATCCATGACAGCCCAAGAGTAGTCTGAGTCGAGTTTTGCAGTCAACAAGGGACCACAAGCTGCGAATTACACTCAAGGATGGAGTATTCTCAACCAACGACACATTGGCTCATCTCCTCCTACGGCAGACAAAGCAACATGGTTAAGATCAAGACACTCAGCTGGTACAATGCATGGTATACAACCATGAAATATGCTTTCTGTACCAGCAGTACTCCCCGAGAGACCGGGGAGTGCATCTCTGTAAGGGTATTTCCCCCCAAAGTGTTAGATGGCCATGATTTTAGCCACTATGCACCTCCCGAATGTCCGTGTCAGCGATCACATCCTGCCAACGGAAAGGACGACACGGAGTCGTGCTCGCCTCAGATGACCTCGTCGCGCCTAAATGGCGTGCCGTCGCCGCGATAGAGAGCACCAATCGGCACAGTCAAAGAAATACCCACCCAGTCATCGCGACGCTGTTCCGACGTCAACCGTTGCGCACCGGCGAGGTGAGGATTTCTGGTACGTCGTGCAGTCCGTCAGGACTGGCCCCAGCGAGAGGCAATCGAGGATGATAGTAATGCTCAGAGCTTGCCTGCTCGCGATGGCAGACACGAACGAATCGTATCTGGTGCGTGACGAGCCTCGCAGCTTTCGAGCATGTCATGGGATGAGAGAAAAAAAAGTGGTGTTAGCGTTCGCTCCATTTTATATGTTGTCGGATGCGTAGGCGACGTTGTTTTCCGAGAACAGGGGTTTTCCATGTGTGGACTTGCGCTCCCTCAAGGTCTGTCAACCAAAATTGTCGCTAGCTAGGCGTCGACTCAGACATAGGTGTCTCATTAGAAGATCAGAGCCTTCCCTTGACCGCTCTTTATTGCAGTTGCCTGCTTTCAAGCTGCTCACCCAGTGTTCAACGTTCGTGGTTGATGAGTGCCTTAGCTCGGGTACGGAGCCTTTATGGGAGGACCTATTGTCGGTTCCCAGAAGATCGTTGTTTGCGCTGGATACGTGCTCCTTCACATCGCCGACGCATTCAATAGGCGCTAGAGCCCTTCCCATGAATCATGTGTCGTGTCGCAGCCCTATATCTAGGCCAACGATCCCGGCCTGCAGATTGCAATGGTCAGTGGATTTAAACCCTAACCCAGCTGCGAACATTTCTGAGATTATTATTGTAAATTACATAATTTTTTGGATTTGTTTCCTCCTTCCATGGCCACCAAAGCCATCAAGCATTTCAGGCTTCGGGAGCTTGCAAGGGCGCCACCACCTCCCCCCGTTCTCAAGCCAGCACCGACTTCATCCACCAGTTCCCCCTTCGACTTTGCCAAGTTTCACTTTTCGCAACCCATTGACACTCGCATCGCACCGGAATCGTCGACGAACAACCACCCAAAACGGGCAAACCCATTCATCCCTACGAAGAACCCGCAAACGGGTCGATGGGCACCACCGAAGTACTCTTTGCGCCAGCAGGCAGATCTTATCAAGAAAGCTCGCGCGGAGGGCACCTTGGCACTGCTCCCATCTGCGCCGAAGACGTCCATGGCGCACTCTGCAGCTATTTCATTTGCCAAGGCGCAACCGGTGTCCAAAAAGCCCCTAGTGCAGGTCGGGTCCGAAACCCAGATTGAGACGGACGCGAATGGCTTAGCGGAACGGTGGTCTCAGCCTATCGAATGGGTCGGCGAAGTGAAAGAGCGCAAGGTGCCCGGAGCGGAGATTGGTAACAGGCTTTACGCGGGCAAGAAACGTATGTTCAAGGGTCACAAATGGGAGCGGGTGGCGGAGAAGAGGACTTTGAAGCGGAAAATGCTCATGCGTGACATGGCGAAACGTATTCAGCGCTACAAACAGGCGAGTGCTTTTTCTGTCTCGCTGTCTTGTCCTTGTGTGGCGTCCTTACGGTTTCTCCCCTGTAGTATTACAAGAGGAAGCGACCAAATCCCCTCAAGCCTTCCAAGACGTCAGGCGGGAAACTTCCATTCTAGATACCATGTATGCCGCATCATTAATTGCATTGATCTTATATGCATCATCCTCCCTTCCTTCTCCTTGGTTGCCGTACCCTCTTGCGGTACACAAATTCCAATGATCAGCGGCGCGTCACCGGTGAAATCCCTTTTTTTTTCATACCGAACGGATGTATTATTGCTCCAAGTGATGTTCCTGCTGACCCCGGTTCGATTTCACCGGCCGTGGACATGTGTGGCTTTATGTTTGTCCCCATGATTCATCTAGACGTGTTCCTGCCGACGGGCTATGAAAAGACCGTTGGCACGCAAGTAGCCTCACACCCCCGATGCGCCGTGTTGTACCAAGTGGAAGAGCTGGCTTTTGATATATGGGATCGTGATCTTGTGCAATCGTGGAGACCAAATATATTACTAATGGCCTTTAGCGCCCCAAATAAGGTCGATGTCAGTACTCTTTGTCTCGAACACTTTCGTCTGACCTCAGTACGGATTCCCTCCAGTCAATTCCGCTCAATTTCCGCAGAGGTTTCACACGAATATTCTTCCCAGCGTAACAATGCGGGCAGAGCAGATGGGAAGGGAACTACGGACGGATCCACCTCTCCACTCAGCTTTCATTACCTTCAACTAGCAGAGGGGTGGTACATATGGCCAACAGGAACCCCGATATCTCACTCGCGGACGTTATCTGGAGTTCATCCTGGCCCGAACCCCCAGTGGAATGGTACTCGGATAACAGTGATCTTGGTGGTGATTGCGGTTTTTCCATGCTCTGGATAATCCCTTTACCAATAGAGCTTGGCGTGTGTACGCCTCCTCATCCAACACACTCGCATGACCACCTGTTTACCCGGGCCCGGGGTCCGACTCGAATATGGATCATCCGACTTGCCAACGTGGACGATTCAGTACGGCTTGGCACACATTTTCAGCTCGCGCGTCCTCGAGAGTTGGTCTGGATTCCAGATGATACTCTCACTGGCCCGGGAGGTGCGTGGTTCTCGACGCTTGCTCTGCTTGACAAAGTAAACTTTAGACCGGACTCCTACCTGTTTTCCGGGGGTGTTCCGATTGAATGTCCGAATACATTACGATGTGAACGGCATGAGGGTGAGCTCTTATCCAGCGTTTTCCCGACGAACATGATACCGGTAGAACCGAAGAAACCAAACGTTCCACACTCTCCGCATGTTCGACCTAAAGCAAGGTACATATTTGCCTTCTGAAGGTGTACTTTGTACAATACCGTCATTGTGTATGTGCAGCAGGATACAGCTTCAGTTATACTGTCTACTCGCCGTTTAAGTGTTCCCATTTCTGACCATGGTCTTCCTCAGGAACTCGCAGTCGAGCGAAGACGATATCGCGCACGCCGACACCTTTTTCAAACACGATGATTACTTGGGGGATCATAGTCTCGAAGAAGAGTAATTCCAAGTAATCTCGGTCAACGTTCGCTTCTGGGCTGCCCTTTTGGGTAAAACAAGTTGCCGTGCGGCACTATGATTGGATCGATCACCATCACGGACTCTTGAGAAGGCGTCTCTATCAGTTTTCAAATCCTCGACATGCTGGGACCCAGTGTAGTGATCAGTCCGTCCATGGAGCAAGTCGTCGATCTTGGATAATTTGACCTCAACTGTTCGATTAGAAGCTGGTTAGGGTTGGTTGCCCCCAGCGCACTACACTCTGTATACCCGACCCCAGACAATCAATGTCCTGATGCAATTGGATACTAAACTCGACAGACCAGCTTCCGGAGTTCCGAACTACGGGAGTGGTTTGGTCCGCCGATTTTGTCCCACACTCTCGAATGCTCCCGGAAGCTTGCAGCCCCCGGCCTTATGATTGGTGAGCTACGTGTTAACTTGACATCTTTAGGTTTGATTGGGGAACTGGTGTGGGTAAAGGTGGACTGTTTGTTTTCTATGTCTCCATCTATCCATGAGAGAACGCCGGAGCTTAAACACAGGAACAATACCCCGCCCTGGGAATGCCCGCACGTTCTGCAGTCAATCGCTCAAGAATTGGGGTATCTCAAAGGACCGAGGGTTTCAAATTTCTCACAGGGTTTCCGAATATATATGAACATTCATGCGACAATCGCCTTGTGCCTGCATCTGTTGCTGTCGCACTGATCAGCATTCCCTGGGTTGTCGCCCGAACGAGTTCCCAAGAACCTTCTGGTGATCCGTATGTATTGTTCAATTGTTTATATGGCATGATTGCTCACACTCTTGGAACGCCCGCACCTATGCTTGACGAAAGGCTTCTGAAGGCGCTGGGGCACAGCTGTGCTCGTTCTTGGGTGTAGTGCGGCGAAGTTTATATGGGAATGAAACTGCAAGCAACGGTTAGGTCGGCCGAGAGAGACGGTCAATCAATATTAATGCTTAGCCATGCCCCGATGGTCCTGGAATTTGGACTTGCTCATTGGTGGAAGGGATCCCAGTCGGACCCAAGTCGCTCCATCATGAACAAAAATCTGGATACCGAGCCATTAAGCACCGGCAGCGCTGACTCGATTCGACTAAGCTCAAGATGACGTCATATAGCTTTACATTGAATGGAGCAGTTTGGTAGTGGGTTGGTTTTATTACAGTACTTGTGTTTGTAGTACCATGCGCAAGAAAGTGTCTTTTGTGGTGGTCTAAAGTGCTGGAGAACAAACTTTGTAGTCAAGGTTTTCACCACGGATGAATTGATAGACTCATAACAGGAAATGACCCTATGGCCCAAGTTTAGCTCGAACTACAGCCGATCCGCTTCAAGTCCCCAGGCTTGTTTCTTGGGTGCGAACATTCATGACCCCCGTTTTTGGCGTTTCCAGAGGCGCTTCTAGAGCTTCATTATCACCTGCTCGTCGACGCTGCTGTCAGCCGTAGCGTGAGCTGTTCTTCTTAAACCGGTCTGGGTCACACTCGCACAGAAAATTGACTAAACTAACTTCGGCTCCTCGAAAACGTGTCCGCCCCAGACAGCGCTCAACCCCAGTTTTTTTTTCTTTCGTGTTGACCACCACAATGGACCACCCACCCCTCGACCAGACGCTTTCGCGCCCGTCCCCCCTCCAGGTATGAGCCTTACCGTTTGCACTCCCGTCACGTTTGGAATTTGCTTGCTTACCGTTACCGGCAAGGCTCGGGCGCTCCACTTTCTCAAGAAGCTCGCTTTACGTGCACGGACAAGTGGCGGAAGGTCGAGAGACGCCATTTCCCCTGTCGCCATACCTACACAGGGCTTTCGCGCACACTCTTCGGTAGACCTCCTGCGTAAGCCAGACATATCACGGCTCATCGGGCTTAGGGCAGAAGACGGCCCTCATCCTATGGACACCGATGACTCGTCTCAAGATGCTTCCGCGAGCAGCAATTCACACCGTTTAGGAGCCAGACGTTATTCCACTTCAGATTCATTGCGCAGTGCGCCGCCTATCCATGCGACATTTGCTGCCCACGGTGCTGCGCCCTCTTTCTTTCGCGATCAGGGATTCAGAGGGAGTAAATTGCCAGTCGACGATGCTGTAAATCTACTTGCTCCGGCGCCATTGTTCTTGCGATCCAACCCTCCCGATGCTGTCGCGCAGCCTCCCCGATCCCCTGTGTCGAATCCCGAGATCCTACTACAGATCAATGTCTCTCCAGAACCCAAGCCCGTCGACCAGGCTGTGCAACACATGCTGAACGATGATACGGCACGGCCTTTGGGGGATGTTCTCTCCCATGATGCTACTCTCATGACCCCAATGACTGACCTAACGCCATCGAACTCTTCTTACCCGGGTACCCTCTCGGGGCCTCATTCAGCACCATTCCCGCAGCATTCCACCTCAGAAACCGTTCAGGAGTGTCTCCCTTTGTTGTCTCGCCATAGCGCCGCTTTGCCACCGCCATTCCGTGTTACGACCGAACGTGGTCTCCGTTTATCACCGTCAATTGTCACAAGACAACCTATGCCTCTACTTAAATTACCTCCATTGCCGCCGCCACCACCACCCACGCCGGACATGTCGTCAAGGCAGAAGGTGCCCCTACGAAGCATACCTTCGTTGTCCAGACATGGTCATAGCAACGTTGAATATCAAGCGGATCACGAGAATGCGACGTTAGGGTATTCAGATGAAGATGATGCTGACGAAGGCGACGAGGTGGAAGAGTTTATTGACGCTTTGAACGCTCATCAGAGTGACGACGAAGACGAGGAACCATCCAGCGTTCGTCCATCCGGTATTCACAGCTTCAAGACCTCGCAGAAACAGCGCATGCAGGATGACGGACCTTTGGTCGGACGTCCTGTTTCTCCGACCTCGCCTCCTGTCGGCCCGTATCTCGCAGACCACTGTTGTCCCAAAACCTATGTCAATTTCTTCCAATCTGCGCCATCGTCTACTTCCCTGGAAATGTATCCCAACGTGCCTAGCGCAGATGTTGACCAGCGTCATGCTCTGGAACCTGATATCCCGATACCCGGAGCCCGGTTGGAGAGAAGGCCGAGTCTTTGTCGCGCTGCCTCGCAGAGCATGGTCAATCTTGGTTCTACTCAGCGTGTTGAGCTGGGTAGGTGTCCTCTCAAGTCTAGAGAAACAGTGCAGTCCAACGCCGGGTCAGCTTCAGGACATAACACTGAGAGTGCTGCAGAATCGGAGGAGAGTGACACAGAGGTGGTGATTGGACGTCTCCTCCGACGCACGTCGATGCCCAGTTTCCATCCCACTTCGGATCCTCCGCCGTATCCCACGTTCAATCCACGTCCGAGGGAAAGTCGCATTACACCACATGAGGATGAAGAGCTACCGCCTTACAGCAATGCCTTGTACCTCATAGCCATTATGCCTCGTAAGATGGAGTTTAGCGCTCCTGGTGTACAGGCGAAGGACCGCAAGTGGAGGCGCATGGTATGCGAGCTGGAAGGGACTACCTTTCGGGTATACAAGTGTCCCCCCGGTGCCAGTGGTGGGGGTGTTCTGGGAGACTGGTGGGAAAAGCGCGTGGGTGTTGGTGATGTGACTTGTAACACGCCTCGGACACGGAAAAAGGAAGAGCAGTTTGAGCGGTCAGCGAAATGGGCGATCGACGGGCCCTCGACACCTGTTACACCCTCAGCGTCCTCGGGACGATCGATGTCTGTCCCTCCTGTCAGACACAGCAGGCGAAGCAGCGAGTCTCAATCGTCGACGGCGAGCCAATCTACGATGACGTCCACGCCTAGGCAGGCAAAGCGCACCTCGGGTGCGAGCTTTTTGTCACCCTTCAAGAATTCGAGCACCACTCGGTCTGAATCGAGTACCGGGGAGAGTTCGCGTCGTCCTGAGCCCCGTGAGCTCGAGCTGTTACCTGTTGATGTGCAAAGCAGCCGTTCTTCGTTATCGCAAGAGTTTATTGGCCGAGCGACTCCAGCGGCTCAGCAATCCTCTCAGCCATCCCAACCTCGTTCGGCTTCGCGACTCACTTTCTTGCCCGTGACGACGGGTCGAGCGCAATGGCGCAACAACGAAATACCCAAACCGCCCAACTCGGACCTATTACGTGCATATACCCTGCAGCACGCAGAGAGTGGACTAGGGAATGATTACCTGAAGCGGAAAAACGTGATCCGAGTGAGGTTAGAAGGAGAGCAATTCTTGTTGCAGGCACCCGATGTACCTGCTGTCGTGGAATGGATCGAGGTACGCAGTGTGTAGATCTGGTGATGTGGATCTGATTGCTTTTGCAGGGGCTCCACGCTGGCACCAACATTGCTTTGGATATCGATCAACGACCGATGCCAAGGGGACCCATGTTTCCAAGGTCGGTTTCTCTTTATCTTGTGGGGTCAGTTCATCGGCTGATGGTGACTCAGGCGGCGGCGGCGGCGTACGCGACAGACGCAAGGGGGAGATACGTCTGCGGAGCGACCGCCTATGTCAGAGAGACTCGCGTGATGGTATTGTTCCTCATAGATTTGTCTCAGACTTATACAGGACTATTGCATTGCTGTTTTATGCACCCACTCATTCGCTGCAGAATCGTCTTGTACCTTAGCGCTGTATGTATCCATCCCCTGTGTGTCCATGGACAGAATAATAAAATCCTCGGATGAATTTTTCCCACGGTTTTTGCTGTATACCACGTTCGGTTTTTGCCTTTACATCAAACGAGCTCCTCCGTTATCTTGTATCCGTACCCTCATCGATTTTCTTTCTTCACTTTTTTTCTCTTCTTCCTGGTTCTGGCAGCCGACGAAAGCCATTGCCCAAGCGTTCTCCTCCCCCTATCATCGCACCCACATTCTCGCCAAAATTCGCCTTAGCACAGCCGTAAAGGAGCAACGTTATTGCGCAACCATCACTTTTTTCCACCAACAACATTTGTACCTCGCTCCTTCACGCCAACATCTGAACCGTCGAAGCACGACTTCACATTATGACCGATTCGGCGACGGAGATCGATCTGGACTCGGTCATCGACCGATTGTTAGAAGGTGGGTGGCGTGTGCCTATAACTCGGCCCTCCTCTTTCGGGAGTTGCTCGCAAGGTGGAAGAGGCGGTATGCAGATACCATGAGCGCCGCCCTCGCTGGGGGAGCTTTGGAAGTTAATTTGGAGGGAGGGTTTAGGGCGTCGTGCGGTGGAGTCACGAGTGCACCATGCGGCGGTGTTGCGATGTGCTGGTGCGGGTCGGTGGAAAAGCTCTCTCTGGGATGGAATATGCGTCCCCCGAACAATTCCAACGCATTCCCACTCCAACCCATGCTCTGGTTTTTGAACAGGAATATTGATTTTTTTTTCCCTCCTTTTTTTTGGCAGTGCGTGGAAACCGACCCGGCAAGCCGGTGCAATTACAAGAGTACGAAATCAAATATCTCTGCACGAAAGCACGCGAAATTTTCATAAACCAACCGATTCTATTGGAACTAGAAGCACCCATCAAGATTTGCGGTTCGTGCTCACGATTTCGTGTGAAGGTGGTCTTGTTATGACTTACCGGCGTTACGCCCCAATAGGTGACATCCATGGTCAATACTATGACCTTTTGCGACTTTTCGAGTATGGGGGTTTCCCACCAGAGGCAAACTATCTCTTCCTCGGTGACTACGTCGACCGAGGTAAACAATCCCTCGAAACCATCTGTCTCCTCCTTGCATACAAGATCAAGTACCCCGAAAACTTTTTCATCCTTCGTGGAAACCACGAGTGTGCAAGTATCAACCGAATTTACGGTTTTTATGACGAATGTGTGTCATGCTTTTCATTTACCCCAAAACGTGGTCAGTATTGAAAACAGAGTCAAGGCAAACGGCGGTACAACATCAAGCTATGGAAAACGTTTACTGATTGCTTTAATTGTCTACCCATCGCTGCCATCATCGATGAGAAGATATTCACCATGCACGGGGGATTGTCCCCTGATCTTCAATCAATGGAACAAATACGAAGGGTGATGAGACCCACAGACGTTCCAGACACTGGTGTGTTTGCCTTTTGCATGTTGTAAAGATCTATCTCACACCGATCGTGCAGGACTACTGTGTGATCTTCTATGGTCAGACCCAGACAAAGACATCACTGGGTGGTCGGAAAATGATCGAGGCGTCTCGTTTACGTTTGGGCCAGACGTTGTCTCAAGATTTTTGCAGAAACATGACATGGACCTCATTTGCAGAGCACATCAGGCATGTTTCACCCACCCTGATATCGCTTGTCGCTTACGATTGCTGATACTGTTACAGGTCGTGGAAGATGGATATGAATTCTTCGCAAAACGACATCTCGTTACGTTATTCTCAGCACCGAATTATTGTGGAGAGTTCGACAACGCTGGTGCCATGATGAGCGTTGACGAGACTCTGCTGTGTTCCTTCCAAGTAAGCTGTCACGTGATCCTACACAGCCGATGTTTGTGACGCGGCCCAAAGATTCTTAAACCCGCTGAGAAGAAAGCGAAGTACCCATATGGAGGCATGAACATGGGACGACCGGTAACGCCACCTCGCAAGCAGAAGAAGGGAAATAGCAAGACTGGTTAAGTCAGGTGGAGCCTTCCTTCATCTTTCTTGATCCAGTTTCCTGTTTATTGCCTCTTCCTTAATTGTATTTCTCTTCGGTTATCCCGGTCATGGTTGGCTATATCTTGCTAAAGGGATGGTTTATAATGATGGGACAAACGACAGGCCTTCCACCACCCCGCTTTGTTGTCGGGACTGCCAGAATGAAGCAACATGGGGAGCATTGGTTGAAGGCGAAGATGAGGTAATGGACCTATTTTGCATGGTACCTTGGCCAAGGAAAGCGATTATCACATCACAATCCCTACGTATCTATTCCCTCACTTTGGACATGACCCTCTCCGGAAACAAATCAGTCCTCTCGTTTATCTCCGACTTGGACGGAGACCGTTGGCGCTCTTGGCTTTTCCTCTCCATGTGTACTGGTTCTTTCCAGTGGCAACAGTGGATGGTGTCATGGATCCTTGCTCACGTCGTTTTGTCTTGCCATTTTTCATAGCCGTCTCTTTTTTTTCCTCCTTGCGCATTCAATAGCCTGATCCGTTCATTCTTTGTTTCTCTTCCTTTTTTTTATATCTCTTTTCCCCATTGTCACAGTAGGTCTGTTCATATACTACATTGACTTAATTTCTGGGGGGATTGCCAGGGGTTGGGTCGTCGGGTCGATGTCGACCTGATGAATTTGAGGTTGCATTAAGAATGTGGCGATTGGGCCAATCACCTGGGCATCCTGATACCGGTCCACCTGGGGTATCCCTGATCCAACCGACTTCACGTCGTATGGCCATGAATGCCAGTACCAGTAGTAGGGTTATCGACATCCGTGCTGTGTTTCAGCGTCATCGATATTGAGAAAGAAAGGAACAAAGACTGTTTCCTCTGTTCAATTCTGTGTTCCCAGTAACGGTTCTGAAAGTTCTTTTTGCTCAGGAAGGCATACAATGTACATGCCCATCATTGGGAAGAAAAATTGGGGTGATGTGCGCTCCAAAAAAAAAATCATGACGAAACGTGACTCCAACGTGTCCATTTTTTCTCTCCTTTTCCTCCACTGACACCGACAGACTGTTGAACTCTGAGAATAACTGGGTGGAAATGTATCAACCGATGGGGAGAGAGGGGTTAGACGGTGAGGAAATTGAACTTCCCGGGTCGCGAGATGTCTGTGGGTGAGTATAAACCAGTCACACGACTCGGTGAGAGATCAGAGTCGGACATCATGCCGTCGAGTGATGGTAGTACGATGACCTTGTCATTGACGGGGCAGGAGGAAAGTTATGGTGGGGAACGGCAGCATTTCCATCCTATCATATAAAAGTCCCATTTCAGGGAAAATGATTGCTGCACGATGGTCCGTTTTTCAGGGAAGGGCGGGCCGCGAACCCCTGAATACAACTTGGTGAGTATGATTTTCCAACGTTAGTAGACCATGTGGGTGGGGATTAGCATGACGACGGTGCAGTTTTTTTTTTGGAGGGGAGAACATGCATGTAATGGCCCCGGGGCCCTGATAGTTGAGGCGTTGCTCCTCGTCCTCGTCCCGTAGCGTGCGGTCCGGAAGAACTACATAGGAGATGACACCGCACCGTTGTTGTTCACGTTCGACTTCCGTGCTTCCACGTCAAGACACCGTATCGATTCGATTCTGCCGTTACGGTTTCCGCCTCATATTCATATTCCCAGTTCATGTTGAACCGCCGTCAGGAGACCTAGAGAAGCCTCAGGGGCAATCGAAGCGGGGCAGTGGGGGTCACGCCCTCAAGGAAGAGAAGACCGACTGCGGAATTGAAAAAAGAAAAAAAAACGATTAGGAAACCACTCGGAGAAATGTGTCATGCGGCCCACATCCACCGCATCACAAGGTCCCAAGGGTTGATTGCATGATAGCTGGTTAGGAGAGGCGGGGGGGCGTAACTTGTGTGGACAGGATCACAGCATGGGGCCGACCTTCCCACCCAACCTGTTCAATGATGTGGTGACGCGGCATGGGATACCTGCCCAAGGATGCCGGCTTTCCACTTTGGCAAGCAGATAAGGCGAGGGAAAGACCGTCGACCCCGTGCCAGCCTGAGTCGGTGCGGGGGACGTTTCGTGGGGTGTTAGCGTTCCTTGATGTTTCTCAACGTACCGGTAACCGTGGGGGACTTGTCGGAAAATGATCTGGTCTTATGATGGAAATGATTATTCATGATGGCAAATATGATGGCACAACGTGCAATCGGATGGTATCTTATCTCACTGAACATACTGGTTGGGAAACATGTCAGGGAGGCGTATATCTCTTTACTAATGGGGTGGGCGAAGCAACCTGGGACGCTATCTGGCATGTGACACCAAATGCACACCAATAGACGTGCAATCACTGGGCCCTCAGTTCGCAATTCCACGTTATGACAACACCCAGATCCAAAGCAATCTGGTGGTTCGCTTAGGCCATGTCGTGTAGGTCCATTAGAGAGTTTCTAAGATGCCCGATCCTTCGTTTGACGGAGAACTGCGATGCTATTCAATGAGGATGATTCTAACATGACAAGACGAGCAGACAGGGGTGCCACTCCCACTAACAGGAGGGCACTGTGGTCAGATGCAGGACGAATCTGCTGCAAAGAGGTGTTCTGGCGAGGCCACCGGACCAGATTGTCAGACCGCGACACCTGGTAGGAGATAAGAGCACAGGCTTGGCTGACGCAGTAGGACTCACACCTGGATTCGCGCTCCGCTTCAGCCACCCTTGGATGCGGCGACTCAGTATTTGAATCGGAGTATGTCGCTATCTTAACACGGCTTCCGTGCCGTGCGTGACAACGCCATGAAAAAGAACAGTCTCCGCATTTCATTCCATGCAAAGAAAATGTTTTATTAACCATCAAACGCTTTTTGTCTAACGCGTTGTCGGATTGAGATTGTTTCTTCTCTTACCTCCAGGTACCACGATAGTATATCTCACTTGTGTTGTTTGAATATATCAAAACTCTGAAGAAAACGTTATCTCGTTTACATCAACTTTCGTTTGTATATGACAATCGTTACGTCGTAAAATAAGTGTATACGGCAATTGTGCCACGTTTTGTAGGCCCTGTGAGGTCCAACAGGGACTCATTTCGTGGACATCGGCTTCACCCACCCCCATTACTAACAACCGTCGG
>JBBPUO010000188.1:32698-43772 GCA_038094755.1 Caloboletus firmus | reverse complement strand
GGTTTTGTGATATGATATGTCATGTCAATGTCACCGGCTGGCAGCCAACCTGCCAATGTTTAATGAGGCCCCCCTCGATCGCTACACATATCCCATACCCAAGTTCTCTCAGATGAACGACTGGACTTGGATCTGGGTCATTGCCAGCGGCACGGTTATCTAAGATGAGATTGTCCTAAACTTGTCGACCGAAACGTGAGTGTTCAGAACTCGGATCACGTCGGAGTCGTTGCCCCGATCGATTGAATATCACGAGCATACGTGAGCTGGGACCGTGGCAGCCTGGTGGCCCGGGTCACAGTTGACATGGTGGATCGAAATGTCCCAGGGGCCAGGGGCCAGCGTGTCCCGCTCCTATCCATATGGTACAGGAATTGAAAGTTGGAGGTGATCCTCGTTGAGAAATCAATGGACAGTGGACAGCTGGCAGATTTTTCCAGTGTAAATTTTGACTCGAACCTGTTTGGGTCGGATCATATACATACATATCATTGCCCGCAGTACTTGTGCCAACGAACGCGTTTCGAGCTCGCGCTCAGCCACCGGCACAGCAAACCCGTATCATGCATGCATGCATGCCACTATCAGCGGCGAGTACCATTTCTGGGTCTGAGGATAAGAATACATCAAAACGCCCGAGAAGGACTCGGAGTGAGAGACTGGATCCGAATGAATTCAAGCGTGTGTACCCCAGTGGCACTAGGGCCCATTCATGCGTACGTACCTTTGCAAAAAATAATATAAAATAAAATAAGAAAAAGTTGGCGTTACAGCAAGGTCACGGGAGTGAGGCTGAGGAGCGAGATCAACGGCGTATGGCGAATGATGATCATCCGTTTTTCGAATTCATTCCCCCCATAATGATCAGGTGTCGGAACGCAAGACACGACTTTTGTCGAAATGCCAACGGAGACAAGGACAAGGCCGAGATTAGGAATTTGCCACAGCTTGCAGGGACTCAGCCAGAATATTCCCAGCTAAGCGCGACGCCGGTCTCCATTTGTACAAGCCGCTCATTTGCCACCCACACGACCCTTTGCTACACACAGAGTCAAAAGATTCGCGGTGCCGCAAATACGTGTTCCCGTCTCGCTTGTGCAATGTGTTCCAGATCAAAGTTGTCTAGCTCAGGGCGACGCGCTCTTGTGCGTTCAAAAGTGGTTACATGGAACAAAAATTGTCGCAGATTTGCCGCCGGCTTGGCCGTACATGAACACGTTTGTTCCTATTCCAAATGTCGGCCGTACACAACAACAACAACAACGTCGTCCAAGATACGATTATGCCCATCTACTTCACCTCTTTCTCTAGTACACACCGGGAATCATTCGATATCTCACCCGCTGCGCATAACTATCCCATTCCTCCCGAAAGTGTTCCCGCAAGAGCGCATCTTCGCTTCGACACCGTGCGTAGCTGAGCACCCATCCCAGCACGTTTTGCACCCCCCAGACACCGATGACGAGTCTCCCAAACGTCGTGTCGAGCCAGCCACACCGGAGCGTGAACGAGCCAGGGCTGGCGATAATGAGGGACATGCCGAGCGCGGCTAGTCCTCCGAACAGGTACCCCGGGTGTCGGACGATCGCATAAGGTCCAGTAGTAATAAGCTTGTGGTCCTTTCGAACAGCGAGGTGATGGGTAAAGTGGCGTCCCATGGTGCGGAAACACCAGATACGTCCGAGAGAACCAATGGCCGCGATGACAGAACCGACGATAAAGTAACGGTTGACGCTCAGAGTGGGTAGTTGGCCAGAGAGGACCAGCCGAGAGAGGACCTCGGAGGAAAACGAGGAGGGGTAGCGGACAGCGAATGTGACGGCCAACTCGGCGATGCAAGGAAGGGACGCAGAGAGCTGTGCATGATGGTCAGCTCTCGTTAGGACACATCGCCGGGAAGTCCACACCCTGTGCGCAATTGGGAAGATGGCTGGGCATATATGTTCATAGAAGGCACCATATACGCGCTCAGATTTGTCGGGAGGTGCATTGGGGGATATGAAGGACGTGTTGAAGAGCCAGAGGGACGACAGGAGGATAGGAGCCTTGAGCGACATGCTTGTCGCAGGCGAGGAGATATAGTACAAATGGCAGATGGATTCCGAGCACTTGGACGATTTTATGTTTGGCCCATTTCGTACACGTGATGCCTTCAGAGATCATGACATGTCACGAACACCCTTTCGGTCGCTGAGGGCAGACTACCGAAATTGGGGGGAATGGACTCCGACAGACGGAGTCGTAGTCCAAGGACAGTCGTCGCAACCATCAGCCTCGCGCTGGCTTTCCAAGCTGAGACGATGGTGAATATGATTTGGCAGAGATGCGCGGTCCCATCGCAGGGCAAGATGGGGGTGTTTTTGAAACGCGATCAAAAGGACAATACTTGCCTTTTGCAAACGCATGTTTCATCAGCTCTGAAAAACCCAAGTTGGATGAGACGCACCGTGTGAGTTGGAGCTTACACCCTTCCGAGCGCATCGCAGCGCCTTACTAACCGTGCCTTGGTAGTCAGACGAAAATTGATGGAAGGAAAAAAAAAAAAAAGAATCTGATATCCCCCCACGCGACGATTTAATAAGTACCCCACTGCCCCGCCTAATCCATAAGTAGGCACGCCCAGCTCGCTTCCGTATCCGCCGGGCCATCGCTTCAACTTCTAATCAGCCTAGCGCCTTCCGATCCCATGGCACGAGAGCGCGCTTTTGCAACACGACGAGCAGCCCCAGGGCCCACGGAGTTCAACTTGGAGAGAAGCGTGGGACGGTGACCATTTTATGCCATTGGCGTCCGAAGATCCCGTGGACCGTGGTTGGCGGGGCGAGTGCGAATCTTGAGTTGGAGGGCGATATAAAAAAAAAAGAAAAAAAAAAAAAGGACGGAGAGAGTCGTGCCACTTTATTTTATGACGCAGAGTGGTACTCCTGAGCAGGGGGAAGTCATCTGACGACCCCTCCAGATCGTATGTAGATAAGTATGCCAGGATGGCGATAGCCATGCTTCTAGCAAAAGAGTACCAGTGCTAGCTTAAGCTCCATCTGAATCATGACTTTATTTCTGCGCATAAGTAAGGCAGAACAACCGTACTTGATAATCGTACCAGGGTCAAGTTGCCTGTTCGTAAGCTGAGCGTCGCTTCTTGCTTGTCGATTGCCAGGCACCCTTCCGCTCATCCTCCCTTGCAAGCAATCCCCCAAGGGCCGCAAAATAGCTAGATCGCGCACATGCAAGATAGGGTTTCAGCTGTCCCTTGCGTCCCATGGTACTAATTTGCCAGATATCTTCCCCCTGATATCATTAAAAACCGTCCAACTCATAGCTATTTCTATACTGGACGTTCGCAAGTGGGTCGGAGCATAGACGTCCTCGCGGGAATAATTATCCCGTGTGTCAACTACATATAGTTGGGGAGGGGTGTGTGGACACGCAACGGCGGAGTCCCACTCGAGACTATTCCTGGTGATAGCCTTTGCGGCGTATGCTAGACAAGCGCGGGAGAGCACGACCGTGCGATGATTGAAGCATTAACTCTGCAGAGGCGTGTCCAAAAGTGTCTATTTGATGCCCTCTCGAGATATAACGTGGGTTACTACAAACATGCGCCATGGGACGTACATCTCACCATGATATCAACGAGTGTCTGTTAGAGTGATGGCCATCGTCATATCAAATATCATAGGGAAACGGAAGGATCATTGCCTGGAATGTCTTCAAGTTGCTACTCGAGATCCGAGTTCGTACCTTTGACAAGAACGTTGAAAGTCGGCAGGATTCGCTAGTAGGTCCGTCGGAGATACACCATCCATCTCGGGTCACCTAAATGATATTCGAGGCTGGTCGTCCAACATGAATCTGGCACGACACGTACTAATGCCCACCCTCTGCCGTCTAGACGCAACTTCAATGCTGGACGACGGGGGAAGAATGGAAACGTGCCCGCTTTCCCTCTGGGGGGTGACTCACATTCAGGTGCGTCTTGTCCAGTCTGGGGTCACGTATCGTCGTCGGGGAACGTCGAAAAAGAACAAGAGGAAAGGCGATCGAAATAACGCCCCGTGTATGTATCGCATGCAATGAATTAGTGATTTTAGCTTGAACGCGCGTGCGCCGCACGCTCGGTTGGCGTTGCAGGCGATAGTGACCTCCAAGACGTTGTGGGATAAGTACATGGGATTCTTGGGGTGCAGCTGGTTTTGTGGTATGATCAATCGGATGCTTGGACGCTCCTTAGGCTGGGGTTCAAGTTGGAGACAAAGAGCCAGTATGCAGGTGCGGGTGAAATGATGAGCATCTGACGTGTGCAGTAGATGGAGGATCTTTGCACTGTGAACAATGCATGAAGGGAGCTCTGCATGCCTTCCCAGACACGTCGAGTCTGGCGCGCTGGTAAAACGAGGCGGGTGGACATGGGATCTTCGGTGGGTCCGACTGCACTTTACTGTAAACTGCCATGTCTGGTAGCCGAAAAAACGTCAACGGGCAAGTAAAATCAAGGTTGCCTTTCACCAAGACCATTAAGTAGAACCTGTCCATTCCAACGATAGAATTTATTGGCGTAGGGTGCTCAGTGCTAGATGTCGGATGAGTGCAGGTTACGTACGGCCGGGGGCGATGGTACCGCGTTTGAGATGGACCTTCACTATCAGTCGATTCGGTGAGTTGTGGATTGTGGCTTGTACCGCTTACATCGGTAGTGACGGTCCCCGCTGTTGGTATCGCGCTCATGGACGTGCGATAAAGAATGGATCAGCTGTTCGAAATCAGGGCCTGCTATGGATTGGCAGTCATCCGTAGCCCACTCCACCCGCCGACCATGGCGATAAGGGGCAGTTGCGCGCTATTACTTGCGCTTATCATCGTGGGAGTCCTCTTATGGAGCCGAGATATAATATAAGTTTCGCTCTCCCTCGCGTCGACCGCCGAGTCGTTCTTTGCACCTTGTCAGCTTATCTGCAGATCGCCATGGAGACGAAAGACGTATCCGACATGGAGCTGGCTGCTCGCGAAGGGCTGGAGAAGCTCGGATACACTCAAGAAATGACGCGGGTACGCATTATCGCCGAATTCACATCCCCGTGCTGGCCCAGGAGATACCGATGCATTCTTCCCTCTGTAGACTCGTGGCTTGTTCCACATACTTTTCAGTAAGCTCCATCCGACGAATGGTATCTCGCTCTTGTGTTCACCATTCTTTGTCGTTGCTCGCGTGCAGTGTCATTAGGTTCGTCTGACATTGCAGCCGGTCTCGTGTAGGAGCTGACATGTTGGTGACTGCAGCCATCATGGCAGTCCGTGAGTTGCAGTAGTGGTGTATCGCTGTGTATCCTGTTGACTTGAATCAAGCTTACGGTCTGGCTGCCCCAATTGCCACATCCCTCGTCGCAGGTGGTCCGGCGGTGATGCTTTGGGGGTTGGCTGCTCCGAATCATCCAGTGGATATCGCATTGACATCCACTCCAGATGGATCCTTGTTTCCGTGTTAACTCAGATGCTTGCACTTTCTCTGGCCGAAATTTGTTCCAAATACCCAACTTCGGCAGGCGCGTATTATTGGTGTTATCGTTTGTCCCCACCCCGTTACAAGCTCATTTTCTCCTGGATCGACGGATGGCTGAATGTGGTCGGAAATTGGACCATCACGTTGAGCGTTACGTTTGGTATTCTACGGTCTCGTTTTCCGAAAGCCGCAGACTCACAGCGTACATCTCTTGCAAGGAACCGCTCAATTGGTCGTTGCAGGTGCAGGCATTTACCACCCCGACTGGATAGCAACTCCATGGCAAACATGTATGTTCCTGACCAAAAGTCTACTTCCTCACTCATCCTTGTCCAGACGTGATTTTCCTGGCTGTCACCGCCGTTTCGTGTGGATTTTGCTTATTCTTCAACAAGTATCTGCCGGGCATTGATGTGCGTGACGCTTCGGCTGTTTTCTGTCATGTTTCGCAAATGACTGTTATCTAGATCGCTTGCGCGTGTTGGACCGCCCTTGGTATCATCGGTAAGCGGTGTGTCGGCTGGGTCATTATGCGTTCTCTCATGCGATGATAACAGTGATCCTGATATGTCTGTCCGCAAAAGCGGCCGTAGGTCGGCATTCAGCATCATTTGCGCTGGGTGCGTTCCAGCCCGCTTCTGGTTGGGCTCCTGGCTGGTCTTTCTTCATCGGTCTACTCCCGGTAAGCAATTGTCTATGTCAGGTATATGATAAATGGTTTCACGCGTTCGGACGTGGATGTTTAGCCCGGTATGTCGCGTCTTCCTTTGATATGCTCTACTCATCCTCCGGGTTACCCAGCCTACGTGTACGCTGCGATCGGTATGAGTAAGCGCAGGTCGAGTCATGTCTTTCATCATCCATCTGAGCACCTGCAACAGTTACGAGCATGGCGGAAGAGGTGCACAACCCCTCTGAGATCCTTCCGAGAGCGATTTCGTTGTCGATACCGATTGGAACGATCGCAGGCATCGTTTTTCTCCTTCCAATCCTCTTCACGCTACCCGATATCCCTACGTTATTACTAGGTGTGTCTGCATGGTGGAGTTGCGTTTTTGGTCGTCCCTAAGCGGATGCTCAGTCAGCTCTGGTCAGCCGATGGGTGTCATGTTCACGCTCATCATGGGTTCCAACGCTGGTGGCTTTGGATTAGTGAGTGTTCTTTGACCAACTCCCGACGACCCTCGCAACATTGCTCACCTTTGCCTCT
Organism: Caloboletus firmus; assembly: GCA_038094755.1. Lineage (NCBI taxonomy): Eukaryota > Fungi > Basidiomycota > Agaricomycetes > Boletales > Boletaceae > Caloboletus > Caloboletus firmus. Next base: position 37,065 of record JBBPUO010000188.1, on the reverse strand, counting down.
CAGTGGTTCATCAGTACGTCTTCACTCGCACCACACTCTTGGAAAGAACACTCCCGAATTGAACGTGACGTCGTGTATCTATCTAGTCTTTGGCATAGGCATGTTTTGCGCCATCTCGATCTCCTGCGCGGCGTCGCGCGCGACATGGGCGTTTGCGCGCGACAAAGCGATCCCCTTTTACGCCCACTTTTCCCAGATCAGCCCCCGCTTTACCGACGTCCCCGTGAACGCCCTCCTGCTCTCGACGGCGATCCAGGTGCTTCTCGGACTCATCTACCTCGGGTCTTCGACGGCCTTTAACGCCTTTGTCGGGGTCGCCGTCATGTGTCTCGGTGCGTCGTATGTACTGCCGGTCGCGATATCGCTCGTAGAAGGGCGGAAGGGGGTTGCGGATGCACCGTTTAGATTGGGGAGGGCGGGAGTAACCGTGAACGTGATCGCGGTGCTCTGGATCGCGTTTGCGATTGTGTTGTTTTCGATGCCGGCTGTCATTCCGACAACGCAAGTCACGATGAGTTGAGTCCTGTTTCCTTTTTACTTTTGGTTGTTGCGTTTCTACCTCGTGGTATGCGTTGGGATGTGCAGACTACGAAGAGAAGCTGACTTTTTCTTTTTTTTCTTTTTTGAAACCAACGTTTCCTCTCCTCTCCCCCCCCCCCCCCTTTTCCCCACTTTTATTACAGATTACGCCTCGGTCGTGTTCGTCGGGTTCGCAGTCATCAGCGCGGTGTGGTACTTGATCAGTACGTTCGCGTTTGTCATGACATTGCAGTTTTCCCGTCACTGACGATGCGCTCATGTTCTTCTGTGTGGGTACCGTACTTTTGTGCCTTTTGCTCCTTTTTTTTTTTTGCCACCACCCAATCTGCCCTCTCTCCCTCCCCCCCCAAAAAAAAAAAAAAAACTATTCTTGCCATTTTCAGACGGTCGTTTCCACTATACGGGTCCACCTGTGCCATCGACTGTATCGGAACCCGTCTCGGTGGTGACGTCCAAAGCCGAGTGAGAACGCCCGATGCGAGGTGGCTCGGCTTCCGGCTGTCCATCTGTTCCGCGTTCTCGGGTCCCCGGATCGTTGGCTTCCCGTCGCTCGTGTGTGTCTCCCCACCTCCCTCCCCCAACCACCCCGAACGCGAGTACAAGCCGGACAAGTCTATAGCATCATCGATAGTGTTTGTATTACATGGACGCAATCAGTGGAATGAATGGGTTCGAAGCAGATAACAAAGCATATAGTGAGCAAGTAAAAGGAAAGAAAAAGGAAAGAAAGCCCGTAGTACAACACGAACAACAACAAGAACGGCAAAGAGATGGTGATGATGATGATGATGAGGGAAACAAGCCAAGCACCAAAAAAAGCAAGGGCATAAACAAGAAAAAAAAAAAAAAAAAGGCAACCTGCCAACCCTCATGCTGTCAACTTTGGAATGACCTTGATCATCTGATCGATATTGATGAATTGCACCCAAGCCTCCAAGTCCTTTGCGTTGTCGTGCCAGATAAACTTGGACTCTTTCGTCCCCCGAAAGAAGGCGCATGCGCACTGGTACGACTCTTCGATCACCGTCCCGCTACGTTGTACCCCGAGCTGGGCTTTGAACACCCGGAACTCCCAACCTTGTAGCGGATGGTCGTCTCCGCGTGCACTCTCGTTGGGGATGTTGAACTCAAGCCGGGACCAGTCGAATCCGCGCGACTGGCCTACTGCTTTGATATAGGCAGCTTTGAGCGAGAGGAGAATGCACAGCCGACGAAGTACGACTTCGTCACCAAGCTCGGGTGCGATAAACGTCAACTCTAGCGGGGTAAGCTGTTTTGTCGCCCCAGTCAAAAAAAAAAAAGGCAAAAAAAAGGAGGGGAAAGAGGGAGAAGCATCAGAGCCCAGGCAGGTATGGTATTGGATGGGGAGAGGGGAAAGTGCGTGTGGGCGTCAACATCGTCAAGAAGCGTGTGCATATGCTCATGCAAAGGAACGAACGGACCTTGTGTGCAAAGGATTCGGCGTAGGCCGCTACGGACACGCCCCGAGGTTCTACGCAGAGTTGTTTGATGCCGAGACCGATGTTGATGACTTGCCGTTGACGGCCTTGCGTCATGACCATCCCACAGAGTGAATTGTCGTAGGCGAGATGGTATCCGATCATGGATTGAAGGAACTTTTCTGGTGGCATGTCGTCGGGTGACTGTTGCGTGGTGCGGTTATGGAACAAGATAGAGCGGGATGGGATGAAGGACCGGAATGGGACGAAGGCAAAGAGAGGATCATGAGCGATTTTTATTGGTAATGCGAGTGAGGCGTAAAAGAAGACGACGACGACCGAACAGACAGACCTGCTCTATCCAGTGCTTCCCGTTTGATGTCTCGCAGTCTTTCCACTTTGTTCTTGATATCCGTCTGTGTCGCATCATGAGGAGTGGTAGCATTTGTGATATGATTTGGCCTACATGTACCGAGCCGTGAGCGACGCGCCGAGCGGGAGAAAACGACAGAGACAAGGGGGAATGAGGGATACACTCGCAAAGGATGGGGGTCATGCACAGCAGAAACTCACGAAAAGACTCGATAGACGTGCAATCATAGACTATCCTCGCATGCGGTGCACACTCCCTGACGAGATTAAAGCACTTGTCGTATTCCTGCACGAATGGGATAGGGGAATGGTTTGAAAAAGCGCGCGAGCCGTCGGAAAAAGAAGAACAGTGATGCACATACGGACGCGGACACACACCTCTGTCGTGACATCGCGATTCAGCGAGAGCATCCAAACTAGAATGGGGCACTCCATTGACGAAACAGGACGGTGGGCTTGTTCTTGCTCCAGGGTTGGATATTGATGTGAGATATGATGCGAAGAGTAACTGAGAAGAAAAAAAAACGAAGAAACGTTTGAGTAGGCCGGTGTCTGACCAAGTGGCAATATTTGGCATCGCCTTGAAACCGAGCGAAGAGGGAGCATTACCTAGAATGATAACACACGAGATTCGTACCGATTCCGATGCGTGCTGCGTTTTAGAACGAAAGGAGGGAGTCGAAGAGGAGATTTGGACAACGGATCGACTCGAGGGGGAGAGGGACGGTTGGACAGCGGACGCGGATGGACCATTTTATAAAGTGATCAGAACGAGCCAACCTGTACATTTTCGTCCATCTTTCCACGTGCCGCCAAGTGGCCAATGCATGCAGAATCCAGTTTGTTTGTTTTCTCTCTGAGTCTCTCTCTCTCTTTCATCCCGATTGTCATCAACGTCAATCACTGCATTCACCGGTTCAAAGAATATATTAACACAGCCGACGTTGGATTGTCATCTCATCAAAGAATGGAATTAAAAAAAAAAAAAGAGACTAGTCGGCGTGCCTTGGAACACCCCCTCCAGCCGCTCGAATTCCCCCGAGGTTCCCGTAAAGGCGTCCATTCTCACCTTCCGAAGAACGGACTCGACTTCGTTCACTTTGATCAGCTGATCGATCTTCGTCCTCCGGTCCGTGCTTTTCGTCTCAAAACGACAGGTATACGGAATGCAATGGACCTGGACCCAAGCCCCATCACTGATCCCCGGTTCTCGGAACCAGAAAGCAAGCCGGCGTTCGGAATACACTATCAGTAGTACATCGTCAAATCACATCCGTATGGGAGAAAAAAAAAAAGGAGATTGAACGTGGACCTTTCATCATCGCACAAGAGTCACCCATTAAAAATTTCCCGCCACGCTTTCTCTCCACCCGGGTTCTGTCGCAAAACACATGGCCACCTCGTGTATACAACTACCCCGAAACGAGTCAAAATTGATTCGTACCGGGACACGTTTTCTTTTCCTTGTTTTTGCGTAGCTGCCGCGGCACCAAATCTAATCATAGATGACGCTTTCGTCCGATAACATGCCCACCGATTCCCAATAATCGACCGCATCGCACCGCGTCCACGGCCGAAAGCCGCTCGAGCGACCGCATCGTCTCACTCCCCTACTGAGCCACCTCCGTCATGAAGTTCGTAAACCCAATCGCTTCCTCCCTCCTCACCCGAGCACTCGATTCCATTGCCCGGCATCATCGCATCTCTTCATCGCTCTCCGCCAACAAACGCACGAAGTCTAGCAACCTAATGGCGGACTAAATTTCCCCCCATAGTCGTTTCGTCGCGCAAGTAAAAATAGAAGCAAACCGGTCTTTTTTTTTTTCTAGAAAAAGAATGACTGTTTCTGATGGGGAACGTACCAGACGTCTGATATTAGCCTCGATCGCACTATCTACTGCTGCATACTCGTTCGATCGCGCGACCCTTGACCGAACGAGATCAATGGGAGTGGGAATAATGTCAAACGCTTCTGATAAATGGCCTCGCTCATAGGCTGGATGAGAGACACCTACG
>JBBPUO010000188.1:0-27057 GCA_038094755.1 Caloboletus firmus | reverse complement strand
GGCAAGCCCGCGTCGGGATTCCCGTCCACCCGAGGCGAATTTGAGCACATTACGAGTGAGTTCGGTTGCAGTGGGAACATTCACACACTGAATCACAAAAAACCCCTACAGAGGAACGCTACGAGGCACTACTGAAAGCATATGGACAGCCGTTGAAGGGAGACACGGACGCGAAGCGAGACGCACTGCGACTCTTTGCAGGGATTCCGCAAGACGGACAGTGAGAATGAGACCCTGAGAGTGAGAGTAGAAAAAGACTATCCGAGAAAATTAGCGTAGACGTGGGATCAGATCAATACACTCGAGAAATCACACAAAAACCCGTCCATGTCTCGCATATCCTCACCGTATTATTTCTTTCTCCCTCTACACAAACCCGTCTTGTTTCGACGCTATCTGAGCACGATGTCCTCTACCCGTTCTCCAGTACAAGCCCTCCTCGAGGCCAACGCGCGATGGGCCGACTCGGTCGACCAAGCCCAACCGGGCTTTTTGCCCAAATTAGCAGAGGGACAATACCCCAAAGTAAACGTTACCTTTAATTAGCCCAATTCATATCTAATCACTTGCACAGGTCCTCTGGTTCGGATGCGCCGACTCGCGTGTACCAGAGTCCGTCCTCACTGGCGCACGTCCAGGCGACATCTTTGTCCACCGCAACATTGCAAAGTATGTTCCCCTACCCCATCACACCCGCTAGTCTGCCTTTCACTCACACCCGAACCAGCCAATTCCATCCAGACGACCCTAGCGCGCTCGCGGTCCTCTCCTACGCCATCGGCGTCGTCGGCGTCGAACACGGTACGTCGTTCCTCCCCCATCCAACTCACCACGCACCACGTACGACTCATCCCTATCCAACACGTTAGTCGTACTCGCCGGACACACTTACTGCGGCGGTGCAATCGCATGTTACGACGCCGTCACCAACGCCAACGCCAACGCTGCAGCCAAAGAAAGCAAGACCCCCGCCCAAGCCTCCGCCCCCGCCCCCGCCCCAGCACAAACCGAAACGCCCTTCTCCCGCTGGCTCATCCCCCTCACCTCCCTCGTCGCTTCCCTCGACCTCTCCAACACCACACCCGCCAGCGCCGTCGACCTCATCGTACAGGAAAACGTCAAACGCCAAGTCGAGCATCTCCGTACCGCAGAGCCTATCCAGCAGGCGTGGGCGGCGGGTAAACCGCTCTGGATCCACGGTTGGGTGTATGACGTCGCGTCGGGACGGATCAGGGATTTGGGGGTGTCGAGCGGGCCGGGGATTAGTGCTTGATCACTGGCGTTCAAGGCAGAAAAGTGTGTGTACTAATATACCTTGTAAATGTGTTTTGAGAGACAACAGCTCGACTTGACATCCTCACGGCAAGGCAGCCGCTTTTTTACTCCGACATATAGTCCGCCACGGCATAGTTGCCGAAGCGGAGCTCCAATAGTCCCGGTCGTCCAGCTCGGCACCCACATCTTCTAGGCCGTATTTCTCAACACTCACAGACTGAACATAGAGTGAAAAAGTGTTGCGTTGATGCTATAGATCGTGATTTGCGACTCTAGTTCAATGATAGTGTAAGTTGCGTGCATGGCATAGACACGGTCCGGGAATAAAACCATAAGTACATGGAACAATAACAAGGCAAGATAACGATCAAAGAAAAAAAAACTATGCGATGCACGAACAAAGGAAAAGGAATAACATAGAAACAGATGGCGAGATCCTATGATACTTCACAGCGTCCCATCAAAAAAAGAAAAAAACGCATCATCAACACATGACACAACACTTCCACCAACTACCCGTCTCTCCATCCCGCGTCCCACCCTTTCGGCCGCTCCTCTCCCGATACCGGTACCCACCCGCAGCCCCAGAGGGCACCCCCTCGCGCATCAACATGCTCGCCCGCGTCGCCGCCTCGAATACATCGTCAACCCCCTCGATCTTGAGCGCCGAACACTCCTTGTATGCCCGTGCCCCGATCTCTGCCGCCACACGCTCTGCCTGCGCGCGCGAGACGTAGTTACCAATGTCCGGCGCGTTAGAGGCCGGTCGAAGGTCGGCTTTACACCCCACGAGTAAGATAGGGATGGTCGGGCCGCATATGTTCCGGACTTCTTCGATCCACTGGGGTGAGGGGAAGAAGGGCAAGCACGCGAGCGTGAGAGGAAGAGTCAGCGCTCGAGGGAGATAAAGAGAGGGAGGGAGGGAGAGAAAAAAAAACGTCCGTCACACGCACCTTGACAGAGACGTTCTCAAGCGAATCCGGCGTGTCAATCGCAAAAGCGATCAGGATGACGTGCGATTTGGAATACGAGAGCGGTCGTAAACGCTGTCCGGCGAGAGTGTGTCACTTGCACGCCTCGAGCCATGAACCACGGGCAGAGAACCTACCTCGTATTCTTCCTGTCCACTACCCACCCACGTCAGCCCACCCACACCCCAACACAAAACACAATCAAAGACACGCACGCTGTATCCCACAACGCCAACTGTACTGGTTTCCCATCCAACCTGATCTCGGCCACATAATTCTCAAAGATGGCTGCACACAATACATACAGGTCACCCCTAAGCACTCCCGATCGACGCACACAAGGGCGAAACAAGCTTACTCGGTTGCTATTCACAATCCACGCGAGCCAATCCCACCCGCGATCCCAAACACCCAACCGAACCGAACCGAGGAAGAAGCAGAAAGGAAAGCAAGTCAGCCCACATGCCCCAACACACCAAGGAACGGAGCCTAGGAACCCAAAACACCACTCACGTATTCCTTTGGGAACTCGCCTAGCGCAAACGAACACAGGAGCGAGGTCTTGCCACACGCACCTAGTGGCCCCACGTCCCCATCCACAATCACCATCCACCCATACCCACAAATCACATTCGTCCACGGTCACGAACACGCAACAAACACACATACGGAACAACGAAACCGGGTTGATTCGCCGACGGAGCGGGACACGAAACAAAAACGGAAACGGAATGAGATGAATAGCATAGGAGACGAGACAGAGATGAAGGCAGGATGAAATAAGACGTAAGAGGCTCGGTAGGGGGAGGGGGGGAGACAAAGCAAAAGAAGAAAGAAAAAAAAAAGAAGAGAATGGACTTGCCATCACCAACAATGACCAGTTTCCTCCGAATCTAAGCCACCCAACAAAAAAGAAAAATGTAAGTCATCTCGCCCAAACTGACCCCTCCCAAAGGAGACGAGGAACCAGGGGACACATACCGGATTTTGAGACGACATGGGGGAAGGACTCCCTGGATCGTGCAGAGCGTGAAACTTGAAAGACTCGAGATCACAATGACAAAACAGCAGCGACGTCGACGCTCCTCACGTACAAGGACAACGACAAGAAAAAGAAAAGGGCGAAAGGGAACCGGTGGTGAGAGAGCAAGAGAGAGGGTTGTTCGCAACAAGCCACTCTGTGGATGCAGCCGCAGCTCTTTCGGCACCACAATCATTACATAATACACATCGCCTCCTTGCATCGGTCTAGCAAGGGTCTCGTGTGCCCGAAACAATAATTAGAGAATGCATGGTTGTCCATGATAACATGTGCAAAAAAAAGACAGCAAAAGACAATAAAAGACCTAGAGTGGGTATATATATACGGGGAACACGCGCCCACAATTACAACACCGAGGACCAGTGCTCACTCACTGTCTGGCATAAATCGTCTACGCCAGCAACGGGTCAACACAAACACCATGAAATCCAAACACATACTCACCTTGAGCTCCTGCTCAAAGTGCTTGGCAACCTTGGTCCGTTGCACCTTTTGCGCAGCTGTCACTAACCCACTCTCGGGCGTCCATTCTTCCGACGTCAGAATCACCCCCTCCAACAACTCCATCGCCTTGAACTCGTTCTTCTTGCCCACGGCATTGCACTCCTTCAGCACCAACTCCTGCACCGCCTTGTTGTGACACAAGTCCGCGAGCGACACGGTGGAGTCAACACCAGGCAACGACCGTTGTGCAAGTACGTGGCGCAGATGGCCTTCGTGGGGAATAATGATCGCAATCGGTTGTTTGGCCTCGGCAGAGGCGTGCACACAGATGTTGGTGACGAGATTGCACGACTTGTATATTGCTTCGAGGCGTTCCAGCGCAATGTACTACAACACATCACCGTTAGAAACAAGCCATTCACAGAACCCGCACGAACGTACCTCGCCACCTTGGAGTTTCACCAAGTTCTTGATCCTGGAGAATAACAAATGTAGTCCACAGTTCCAAAACGCCGAATCACACTCACCGATCGATCAGAGTGAGCGTCCCGTCCGGGTTCCACTGACCGACGTCTCCGGTCCTCAACCACCCATCTTTCGTAAAGATCGCCTCGTCCTCGTTCAAATCAGGGCGCTTGTAATACCCTTTGGTCACCGCAGGACCTCTGATACAAACCTCACCCTGAGGCGGGTTCCCAGTTGCCTTGTACCCCACATCAGCGACATCTATCAACTTGATCTCAATGCAGGGCACGGGAAGCCCCACAGAACCATACTGCATCAACTCGGGCGGCAACACCGCACACATGGCACAGGACTCTGTCATCCCATAACCTGCAGTTATCTTGTTCAGCCCTCTATATGCCGATAGGACCAGACGGAGAACTGACCTTGGAGCACTGTCACCAATGCCACCGACAAGAACTCCTGTGTCTCCTTGCTCAATGCCGCACCACCGCTCAACGCGAGACGAAGACGTCCCCCGGTGGCCGCTTTCACCCCACTCAGCACAAGGGCCTCCGCAATATCAGAAAGTACGGGCAGGTTGGCCTTCTTGACGGCCATGGCACCATTGAAGACGTTCTTCTTCAGACTACCGCTCGTGTTCACCTTGGTGAGAATGCCCTTGCGGATCGTCTCCCAAACCTGAGGCACCCCAACAAGAATCGTGGGTCGAAAGGCGAGAATATCGCCCTGGCAGTTCCGAACCGACGCATCCGTCAACGTCTTGACACGCCCGTAGCCCGTCTTCATCCCTGCCGTGAACAGTGTCACCTCAACCACATACTCCAAAATATGCGCGAGAGGCAGGTACGCGAGGAATGTGTCGTCCCATCTCAGATGATGCCCGAGCAGGTGGTAAATACCCCCAACGGACGCCACGACGTTGGCATGAGTAAGTACGACCCCCTTGGGTGCGCCCGTACTGCCACTCGTGTACATAATGAGCGCCACATCCTCTGGCGTGGGCTTCCGAGCCTCTAGCACATTGAGGGGTTGCGCCCGGCCGGTCTCGCGCAGTTCATCGATCGAAACCACCACAATACCCTCGCGGACGCCCCGGATCTGGTTGACCACTGTTGACTTGGCGTCACCGTCATAGACGACCAGTCGGACGGACGGTGTGTCCTTGAGGACGCGTGCCAATATAGGGAGAAGTTCAGCATTGGTGAAAATGCCGGCACAGTTGGGCTCGTTGAGTGAGTGCGCAAGACCGGCTTCGCCAAGGGTATCGTAGGCAGTTGCTACGGGCGTTGATATCGTCGTACACGCATGAGACATGAGCTGCCAATTCACACTGTAAAAATAAAAATTCAAATAAAATAAATGAGACGCCACTCCTCAAGCTGATGAGCCCACGACGCACCTTGTCTGCGCATAAATATTAAACACCTCCGTCTTCAAAAGGTCATGATACAACAACCCCCGCGCGAGTTCCAGGATCTGCGCTTGAACGTCCAGGAAGGTGATGTACTCGAAATCGCTCAGTTCGAAATACTTCCACTTCTTGGTCTCGGTCACTTCCTTGCCTCCGACCGTCTTTTTGACCTCTTTTTCTTCCTCGTGAATTCGAACGACGTTGCGCCACCCAAGGGCCTCGCGTGACCCGTGCAGTCGTGCAGCGTACGAAATGACATCCGGTATCACGTCGATACCCTCGAAGGGCCGCGTCACCAGTCTGTCAGCTGTCACGGCCAGCCTACGAACGGCACCATCGCCGTCAGAGGGAACGACGACGGAGCCCTTTCCGAAATAATTGCGCTTGGTGGTGGTGGACATGAATGTTGGTTCGTCAGTGGGTTGAACAGCCAGAAGGTACTCTCAAACCCAAACCATCCCGTTTTAACAAAGCGCTTTGAATCACGTGCCGAGTTCCCTTGGTACCTCGTCGGAAACACGATGTGGCACAGCATGCCGAGTTTGTACTCCACAAAACTGAGCCACAACACACAAGTAACACTTTATACCGCATGCTCGCACCTAAACTCACAGGCCTACACCAAACCGACAACTTGCAAAACACTTGAATTTAGACGAGTCTCAACCCTACCCGATATTTGCCGAGCTGAGTTTCAAGTTCGCACTCCTCTATATTGTAGCCGCATTCGGAGTTTAAAAATAAAACTTTGTATCGGCCCGAATGCTCAAGTCAATTAAGAGGTACTGAACTCAAAATAATTCACTGTCATGATCAAGTACTCCACGACTGTTGGAATATCCCGGAAAAGACGATGGACCACTCCCACAGGTCAGCAGGAAGCCATAGCACCCTTCAGGTGGTGGCGGATTCGACGGATTCTTGCTTCGAATGGACTCGTCGAAGCTCATAGAACTTGCTTTAGAGCTTTCCGGCGTGTCGAGTATTTATGTGGACAATGAACGCGTTGCGTACTCATTTAAAGATGACTCGTGTGTGAATAGCAGTCCCCATGGCACAGAGCAAGGGTGCACTCGTCCGAGGTGGGGGGGGGGAAATGAAAGAGGTAAACTGCTTGATAAATGGCCCAGTGGCGTCCATCTCTGTCATCGCACCCAGGCCATGGATCGACTGCACATTCAATATCATTTCCGAGGGTTGCGCAGTTCTCCACTCCCAACGCACACCAAGAGCCCGAGCAGGTGCGATCACCACGGGACCACTGCAGCGATGCGATAGTCGTCGAAGTCGGCGGCGTCCAAGGGCCATCGAACCATCGAGCCATCCTGGGTGTCTTCAAGACCACGGCTGATGGCATGGAGACCAAATATCCGCGTTCTTCGTGAAGGAAAAAAGTCCAGATCCCTTCGTCTCGAGTGTCCACCAGATCTGATGATATTCTCATCAACGACAGAATCTCGCCAAATCGTCGCTCGTGCGTCGTCTATTCCACTAGAAAACGGAAGGGGAAAACCATAGCCTATCGCGGGAGTCTCCTCCCGAACTCTTGGTTCACCCTATCCGCTTCTCGCAGAATACCACCGACGCTGAAAACAAGTGGCCGGCCTGCCATCTATAGCACCACGCTTCCACATCTCCTTCACGACGACCACTCTTGTGCTCCGCTGATCTTTTTTTTTCCCCAACAAGGTCAGCCCTGGGTCACGCACATCCGCTTAGCGATATTCAAATGCAGACTTACAACAGCCTGGGACACGTTGTCCGCCTTGCCAATTTCACCCAGTATTGGCCACCAGCAGACGCATCGCATATCCTCGTCAAGGGTCGAAGTGATGGCTTATTATTTCCAGGCAGAAAATCCATCGTCCACGACCTCGCTCTCGGTACCTGTCCCGTGGATCCATACGAGCGCACTCTGTCCGAGAGATCCTGAGCCCACAAATGGGTCCGACTTGGACCCTCGGCACACGTCACATCCAAAGAAAGCCTTATGAATCAGACCAGGACAACGTCCACCTTGTGCATACCAAATCAAACCCTGATGGCGCAATAGAACACGAGGGGGTTGCTCTTGTCCAAACCCGTCCAGTTGAGTGCGCCCCCAAACTTGGCACTGATCTGTTCTGACGGACGTGATCGTTCCGGCAAGGCGTACACATAACGACCTGGGTGCAAGCTCGCCCTAGCAGCGCCATCTGATAAGCGGGTGGGTGGCTAGAAGAGCCGTCATGTCGTATATACAGTGCTGTCTTCGATTACGTAGGTGGCACACCCGAGGCCCTGTCACAGCGTAGTGAGTGATCGTTATCAGCACGGTGAGCGTGACAAGACAAGATCATTTAAACGTTCTTCTCCCGCAGACGTGATTGCTGTAAGCCATGTGAATAGGGCCCCGTAGGTCAACAACGCCGCAAGCTCGTGGCCAGATGCGAACTTCGAGGTCACTTGATCATGCGATCCGTTCCAGGCGGACGTCGGAAACACCGCGCTCCGAGTGCGGATTACCGACGCGGAAGTGAACGGTGGGCGTGCAACACGTGTCGCGACTCGAACGACAGGCTCAGATTTGGGGAGAGAGGAGGGAAATGAGACGTCTGAAGAACCTGTCATAAGACAAGTAAAGCTAGGTTTAATGAAGCACGCTGTCACTTACGACGACACACACATGGCCCTCCCTGCCCACACATTGTGGAGAGCGTAATGGACGGTGATACCCAGAACCGGCACGATTGGAAAATAATACAGCCTAGGTCACCGACATGATAGCTGGCACATCAATCAACATTGATGCCCCACACACAGCTGCAGCAAACAAAAGAAAAGAAAAGGCAAAGAAACTCGGATCGTAGCGAAATGATACGACGACGCCTGGTAACCACGCGCGGGGTGTGTGTTTGTTCATGTTGGTGTCACCCGTCAAAACTTGGAGTGGACCCCGAACAGCCCGAACCTGTCTCGGATCAACCTGTGACTGATGCGAAGCCAGCACCGGTTCTATACGTGCGCAGTTCCGATGCTGCCAGTGAGGACACGGGTTGAGAACAAGAACCATCCCTTTCACAGTGGCGTTCTGGCTTCCCAACGCCACTTTCATTGCCAAGCCAGCTTCGAAGACAACCAAGCGGGATTCTCGTGTACATCGTGCGGACAGATTACAGAAGGAGAAGGGCTGGTACGTTTGTCCGGGCGTCGCGGGAGTACCATCTCCAGCTTCCTCGGTTTGTCCCGGACACGGCAAACATCTTTGACATGTATACATCCATGGGACCAAAAAAATGCAGTTCACACTCGGAGATAAAATGTTCCGGATTACACAGATGTAGGCTTAAAGCACAACGCGGCGTATTACAACAACACCAAGGTAGGTAGGGGAATAATCCGAGTGATCGTGGCAGCGCGGACATACGTTACAAAATATACAGGAAAAACGGTGGGAAAGTGTATGGATCAAAAGTATACCCATAGAATTCACACATATACTACTCATCAGAAGACCCCGGGTTTGAACAAGGGCACCACCAGATTGTCCCGGTTGGTGACATCGACACCACGGAAGTACCCTTGCGTGATCACAATCGTCAGCATCGCAAACAAATGTAAGATCGTCGAAACCCCTTACTTGGACTGAGGTAGTACCACAACACCGTCCCTTGAACAAAATTCTCGAGCGCGTGCAAGTACCTCGCCAGCTCTCGGTCTACCTTGGGGCCGAATGAAGGTAACTGGCTCTTCAACTCGATATATTGCTCGACGCGCTGTGCGAGCATCTCCGTCAAGATGTCAATGGCGGGTTGAAGACCGACATTGCGTTCGTGCATAATGCAAAACACTAAATTTTGGTAGTCGCCATCCGACTGTTCTTTCTGTAAGAATAAGCCACACATCAGCGCGTGAATCGGTCAACTACCCAACCGGTCTCACATTAAAGGAGCAAAGATCCTATTCAAAAAAAAAAATCAGCGATCGTGGCAACAAACAGAGAATGTGCACCAACATTAGGCCATGTCATGAGGTCATTAGTCGCGGCGGACATAGCTTTAATGATGGGGCTCTCGAAGACCTCATCAGGGAGGTCCAGGTCGAGCGAGTATTCAATCATTGCTATACAAACCATGTCGATCAATAAATTACTATGCGCGTGTGGGAAATATCCAAACCTTCCACCAAGTCACCGCCAATGGTGTCTCGCCGCATGAGAATAAATTCTTCAACAGACGGAATGCGGTCTTGAGACCGGTTCGTTGACTGTGTAACGTGTGAACTAGTCCACCTTTCAAAGGCACGAACAAAGCTGTGAGATAAGTTAGAGGCTGTGAACCGTCATCCGAAAATAACTGAATACCGTTTGTAAGAGCCTGGGGTGGAGGTTTCGCGAAAGCGAGTGAGAAGGCTAGAAGTTATTCTCTAAGTTACGTCATGAGATCATCATGGACCAAAATACTTACTCGTATAACATGGCAGCGTAGGGATAGTCTGGGCGTGGGCCCTCTGGGTTAGCAACAACCCTCTCGGAAATACTGTGCGCAGCCTGAACATCATCAGGCTTGGATCGCTTGTCTCCCTCGTCCGCCCAATCGTCAGTCTGGTTCGGAGTCATTAGCACAAGAGCCAAGAGTAACCGATGATAGGCGTACAGAGAAGGCCCAGAAGTAGAATATAATACAAGTGACGAGATGCTTTAGATCGGCATCGGGGAAGCTGAGAGCAGCAAAGAGGTCGAATTTGCCGTAGTTTAAGAACTTGGATCGTTTCCGGTCATCGTACAAACCTATGCTGCACACCAACGTTAGCTGCTCGTCCCCACACGCAGAAAGCCAGGTATACATACCTATTAAACCAAGTGCGGGCTGCGCGGTCGGCCTCTGCTTGGTGAAGATTTACTCGCAGTTCACATACACGGCCGGTAATGGCAGCGAGATCTTGGAGACGGAATTGGGATGGGAGAGAATCGAAGATCATGACGGATTAAGAGAAGTGTTGATAGGAATGTCTGCACAAGTCGAACTCGCTGAGGGGGATTGCGCTGGGGGAGCAGAATGCATGTCAATCGGGCCCTTCTTATACAAAACCGGACGAGAGGATGTGATATCAGCGATATCCGAAGCGGCTGTACCTTCCCAAGGAAGGTTAATGTAAAAAAGACGCAAATTGGATTTGGGCCAACGCCCACGGTGCGAGTTGGTCGCTAGTACCTTGAGCATCACGACACATATTACACGTGAAGAAGACCCAAGGACACCGCGTTGTTCGCATTTCGGTAGCTCGTCAGGCAACCGGCATGAACTGGAGATAAGATTGTCAAACCCGCTGACGCGCTTTTTTTCCCCCTCTGGCTTGGTTAGATTCAAAAAGACCTACGACTGGAAACCTTAATCCTGAACGTAGAAAGTGCCGATGACAGAATATGCACCGGATTCCATCGGGAATAGGCGTGGCGCTCTAACCAAGATCCCATGATCTCGTTCGAATGGTAGTGATGGAATCGACAAGATTGGCCAACCCTTCAGGATCCTCTAAGTCCGTGCAGCCGTTCGTTCCTGAGTTTTGGGTTCTTGAAAATGTCCGTCCAACAGTTTGGCCTGGGCCTGAGAAAGTTGGACAAAGTCCATACTGATCGCTTGAGCAGGATTCCGTTGAAAGCGTCCAAAATTTACGGGTCTGCAGAACTATCTTGGGACTCCGCAAGCGCGTAACGGCAATGTGAGTACACGAGGCTGCTGCATTGCAACGTGTCCAGGAATCATGGCGTGCGCACATACGGCGGCATTAGTCGCGAGTTTTGTTTGCCACCACATCATAGACGGTACGTATTATCTCATCTCGACTGCTGCTGTGCCAATCTATGCTATGTTTTCTTTTTTTTTTTCATCGTATGACCACCGGAAAAAGACGCTTGTGACCGGATGTTGCGTCGCCTGGCACCTGATCGTTGTTCTCTCGCGTATGATTGGCGACGTACTCTAGAACTGTTCGCCTGGTCAAGAGATTCCACGAAGTGGTAGCACTAGAACGCAACGTCTTGCAGGTACACACGTACTACTTACGCGCCGTCGGCAATGCAAATTACAACCACAAGTTTGACTCCAACTTGTGGTTATTCACAGATCGACGCGAACCTTTAGCAGCAAATTTGTCACGCATCTGCTCAAGTGCTGACCCGACGGACGATGGCGATGAGGCTAGTGCCGAGCGCTATACCTCTTTCGAAATGTTAGAGTGTCGCGCAAGGACGTCAAGTCGCAGTCGTCTGAACGACATTCTAGACGTTCGTGTGCCGTCACTTGCCCGGGTATGGTCATCCCCCTCTGTATCTTCGCTTCTTGCGCCAACGTCCACGCCATGACCGAACAGGTCTAATCTGATACCGGCAGTTCCTTGCAAGGAACCGCCAGACCAGCCCAATACGACCTATCATTACACGCACACTGTAGGGTTTCTCAAACCTCAACGAAAGCGAAAAGTTTGCGCACACCTCCATGTAACCAACTTTGGGATTGTCCACTCTGCCTGGGAGTCCCACCTCTACTAGCGTCGCATTTTCGGACGTGTCTTCCATCACCTCACGATGACGAGCGGACCAAACATGTGTCATCCTGATAGTACTCAGCTTGGCAAGTCTCTGGTCAAATATTACTTGGGACGTCAAAACTGACGGCATTCTCAGGATGTGTCTTACTGCCGAGGGTGGTTGTTCGGATATCCACACGTGCTAGTCTGGCCGCTCGTACAACCCGTGTGGAGATTCCCCCTTGGTGTATGCGGTTGGGCTTATACCCTCGGCCCTTCTCTGCTTGCCGAGGCACGACTGGTCGTAACTTGGCATCCTAACAGGGGGGGCCTCTGTAACGTATGATCTTGTATTTCACGATCACGGCCGACGTCTCTTGCATGGGAAGGACCCTTTGTGGCGACCCATCTCCATTCACCTTGCACATGCTTACTCTCTAACCTGACGCCGCAGAAAATGAACCATGGGTCCATGGCGCGCGCACCATCAAGATATCATCTATTCCGAGCCTTTCCCCATACGGAATGCGATTTTACCGGAGGTTGGTCAAAGCCGACTGACGAAAAGATGGGCCAGATATTTCCATGTAACCACAGTGCTAGCGTCGCCACTCATAGCTGTGAATTGTAGAAATGCAGTCGTATGTCGATTCTGATCCTGTTTCCGTCGAGTCGCCGCACAGGAGCGGCCCTTAACCGACTGAATTGTCTTAGTATGCCACACTGGATGGCTTTAGAAGCCCACCAAGAAAAGCATGGTTGGATTATGCCATGGGCCTGACCCCGCCACTGCCAGTGACACTACGATGTGGCCGGTCCACCAAGGCTTCGCCCGAGGCTGTTCTCCCGAGCACGTTCGGATCCAGGGACCGGGCCAAATATCTTCTCTAAATAGACGCTCCCTTCCCCCCTCCCCCCGCCTCTCCCAGTGTTATTTTGAGAGTGGCACTGCTGTACTCGGAAAGGCGCGCCCGAGAGACTGACCGCGCTGACCAACGTGCGTCTGTAACCCTGCATTCGAGGCGCCACGCAGTTGACAGCGCGGATGTTCGGTATGCAGAAACTGAAACAATCCGCGCATGTTGGATACCGAGTCCCGAGGGGGGGGGGGGGAATCTCTGGCTGATTTTTGCACCTTCGGTCGGTCCGCCCTTCTGGATCATAGTCACCTGGTGCATCTTCACCGCGGCCATGCTCGACTCATTACAAGCGGTCGCAAAGCGTGTTTCATCCAGTTTCATCCGTAAGTTCGTAATCGCCGTCTGGCATGCTGCACGATGCATGGTGTCGAAGCAGAAAAAAAAGAGGATTTCAACAAAAATAAAAAAAAGGCGTTCATGAAACATGTTTGATAAGGCTTGCCATGCGCCCTCACGCCATCTTCGTTCTCTCTCCATGGAAACTCGGCATTCGCTTCCGGGAGAATATTCCCCATCGCCGAAACATTGTGCGCAGGTGATGGCGGAGGTCGTACACCGTTCTGATACGTCCTCTGACAAGTAATCCCCGAAATGTCGTTCTCCGCGTGTGCGGGGGCCACGTTCCACATAAAACGATGTCACATCTTTTCAATCTCCTCTTGTCGTACGAGATACTTTCTTCAACAAATTATCTTCCTCTTGTGGGCTGAATCGATGGAGATCTCAATTTTGTCCTGTCAATATTTTGAAAGAAATGTAATATGGACGGCTGAAGTTCCGTTTCATGTCCGACGGGTAAAGGGACGAGCAGCCATCACTCATATTTCAGGTCGGATAGGCACGCCACCTCATAGAACACGCTGCGCACATCCTGATCTGTCCTCATGAAATCACATGAGCGATGTCATATCTGACCGGGACCATCCAGATAGTATGATAACAACGTTCAGGGTGTCCGAGGTGCACGTCGACTAATATAGTGCAAATGAGAAGAACAAACAAGGTTACGCAATCTATTGTCAGAGTGTGTTGGCGGGTCCAAACTGATGCGCCTGATGGACGATCAGGTAGAAGATAGTTCCTATGTCCCTTGGAAACTGGACTGCGCCGCTCTGGGTCACGGGAGTGCCTATAACAAGGTTCGTGCTGTCGCACGGCACCGGGGAGAAATCGGTGGGCGACCCGGCGGCGCGCTTGGTGATTTCTTTGTTCCCATACCACGTCACATCAAGCGATGGGGCGATGCGATGTGTGCGGTAAACCCCAAGATGAGACAAGAACACCCCATGGTCAGCGGGGCGAGGAAGCGCAATGCTGTCATCCGCCGGCAGGGATGGTTTCCAGCTGACGAAACCCAATTAAGCCATTTACTGTATCCGCGCACGATCAAGTTGCCGAACTGGGCAACTTTGAACCAGGCCGACGATACCAGCGAGCTCGAGACCAGCCGTTGCGCTCTCCACTGAATATGAGCGTAATAGGGTGACCACAAAATGAGTACCCCCGTCTCCTTTTGGGGGAACTTGACTGTGTGCTTTCGCACGGCTATTCAAATCCACCATGCCTCTCGGCGTACCCACCGGTACAATTTTGTCAAGACGCCAGTTTGATGTGAGGCTGACAAAAATTACGGTCACAATGTGGCCACATCTAAGATCATAGCGACCAGATTGTGCCCGTCCGTCATGGTAGGGCAGCGCCACCTGTAGCCATGATGTATTAGTGCGGCGAAACTTCGAAGAATGTTCAAAGACAAACTCAACTTTGAGACAAAACCATTCTAGTGGTTGCGCATAGCACAGCAAAAAAAACTCGGGAACTTATTCCTCCGTGAGCGGCGCCATTGAAACATACCTTGTGATATTGCAGATTAGGTTTCGAGGAAAAGTATTGCCCGGACGTGAGCGATCGCCGGTCCGATGGTGGGGGATTGCCCCAACCGCCTTTAACGCGGGCCCCGGATATCACCCGCTAGGGTTCCATGTCCAGGTTGGCGCACCTTATCTTTGACGTTCAAATTTGGTCATGTAATGAGATATCGCCCGCCCGTCCACTCGAAGACACCGGTGACTCACGAACCCTACGGGGCGCTTGTCACTTGTTTCAGCCATCCAAAAGTGCCAACTCCGAACAGAACGCCAGGCATTCATGATGAGTGGTGGTAAACAAACAGTTACCGATGTGTTAAAATGACCATATGACCAACAATGTCGCGAACTTTAACCGTCTATTTGGTTGCATCCAACAACCTTTTCTCCGCCTCCTTGAAGTTGACGACGTTCCAGATCGCATTGAGGTACTGTTGGCGTGTGAATGAGCGGAGTCTGATGCCAGATGAAAAAGTAACTCACGTCGGCCTTGACGTTGTGATACTTTGCAAACGACAATGATCAGATCAGGTCAATTCCTGCTCATTCAAACTCACCTGGAGATAGAATGCCTGTAGGAAAATGGTGAGCAAACAATGCAATACATCCGTGATATCCAACACGTACATGCTCCCAGATATCCACACCAAGGATGGGTACATGCGCTGAGATACCTCATAAATTCTATGTACATGCTATTGACAGCCTGGACGTACAGATCAATGGATCCTGGTTCGCAGTCGTGACAATCTCAAGCTTCTTCGTGGCCGGATTGTATCCCTAGCGAAACGGCGGGTCAGCATCCCCAATGCTCTCAACACGTGGTATACCACACTCACGAGCCAACCCCACCCGCTACCCTGGATGGCAGCCGTCTTTGCATTGAACTTTGTCTTGAACTCCTCCACGGATCCAAACTCGCGCTCCAGGGCCTGCTTCAAAGGTCCATCCGCGAGCTTTCCCCCATCCTTGTTCACTGGGGACAGGTTCGTCCAAAACAGTGAATGGTTGATGTGTCCTGGTTGATACAAGACCATTTAAACCAACCCATACATGGAAACCAAAAAAAGGGGGGGAGGGGGGAGGGATGAAGGCACAGAAAACCGCGTACCTCCACCATTAAACTTGAGCGCAGACTGCAACGCAATCTTTTCGCGTGTAGTGGTCGACGCGGCGTACGCCTTTTCGGCGGCATTCAAGCCATTGACGTAGGCCTGGTGATGCCTGGTATGGTGCAACTTCATAATCTGCTCTGAAATATGGGGTTCAAGTGCCTGTCACAAATGTATGTGCCTCAGTGGTGTGCCCATGTTCGACCCACCCTGGCTAGGACGCACGTTGTAGCCATAGGGCAAATCCGGGAGCGTGTGGACTGAGGCGACGCTGCCTGGTCTGGAAAACGCACGGGCGAAAGCTGGCCTTAGCGTAGTTCTGGAGATGGACAACATGGCGGGTAAACACAAAGGCAAGGTTGGCGGGAGTTGCTAATGCGTTAGGAACGTCGCCCCCAGAATAGCGTCATACTCGCTTAATCTTCCTATTTCAAACTCCGAAAGGTCTACTTAATTACCTAATTTTCCCTCACACAAAGAGGGCAGTCGAGCTCGCGAGGTTTGTTCATAAAACTTTATACCGTCGAGGGCTCGTCGTGTCGTTGGTCGAAAGCGCAGTGACAACGAGTACTTCAGACGCTCGACCCCCGGGATCCATGTATCACAGCCTGCCAACTCAGAATCGTAGTAGAATGGGATAGTGCTCATCTACAACGCAAGCTTACACCATTATTCTCCTATCGGATTATTACTAGCTAGGTGGTCGAGTCAGCTAGAGACAAGAAGTTTGAAGGTAATCACTCCTCGAAACCAACGTCCGTAAAAGTGTGCCATCGCAAGGTTTGATATGTAAAACATTTCTCTTTTAACCCCATAGAATAATCACACGTCGAGCGAAAACAAGAGAGAAGAAGCGGATAAAAGTAATAATGATCAGCGGAAGAAAAATGCGAGAGAGAAAAGACAGACAAGGAAGAAGACTTAACGGTAACATTAACGAAAAAGAAGAAAAAAAAAAAGGTAAACGAGTAGACGAGTGATTCATATCACAGCACACAGGAATAAAAAGTAGTCACTTCATCTCCCCCATCCATTGCTCCCAGCTCTCCCTCGTGACCTCGCCTGCGCAGCCCATTGCCGGTCACCACGCTCCCAATCAATCCGGTCTCGGTCGGCTGATGGTCCCCGTGGGATGTACTGAGAACCCGTGTACGGCGGCCGAGTAGATGCATAGGGTGGTGGGTTTGTCGACTGAGTCATACTCCCTCGGAGAGCACGGGGCCCACTTGGAAGGGGTCGGGAAGATATCGGCGCTGGGGTAGGACCGGCAGTATTTGACAACGGAGAACGGGAAAGCTGCGGAGCGGGCCGACGGGGGACAGGCGCAGTCGAGGATGAGGAAGGCCCAAAGCCCGGTGACGATGGGTGGACGGTATGGAACGAGCGCGGTTGTGTAGGTGGTGTGTGTGATCGCGGCAAATAGGCTTTTGGTGGAGTGGAACTGGTAATCTCGCCATCTTCGTGCGGGGGGCGACGAGAAGATGGAATGCTCGACGATGAAGTGGGGACGTGGGCATGCGGCGGCGCATTCGGATTCGGTGTAGGAACGAGAATGCCAACTGAATTCGAGCGCGAGTTGACGGTGGATGTAGACGTCGATGTTGACATGGAGGCGGATGTTGACGTAGAACCAGGCGTCAAAGGTGGGACCGATCTATGTATAGAGCCTACGGAGGCGGTGCGGTCTACCAATACTGTAGTTTCGCTTGTCTGCTTGGTCGTCAATGGCGGCGGCGGAGGTTCAGGAGCAGAGCTCACAACATTAGGCGAACGGTCATCGGAACCAACAACCCCACTCGGTACCATCACATCCATTATCTCCATTTTGGCCGTGAGCGTCGTCGTCGGCTTGCTATCAATTTTCTTCTGCGTTTGATCCGTGTTGTTACTGTCGTCCAAAACACGTGATGAGGTTGTCGATGAACCTGCAGGGTGTGAAGAGGACTGCGTAGTATCTGGAGGGTTCACCGCTTTAATCATAAATGGCACCTGTGTCTCTGTGGACAGTGTGTTGTCTTCTGCCATACCTTTCTCCTTCTCAGGCCCAGAACCGCGAATAACGTGATGCTGATGCACAGTATAGCCGTCAAGCCCATTCACACTGACATGTGCAGTCCCAAACGAAGCCCATATGGCATCCTCCTTGGTCGTGTTATCCATCTTCACATCATGGCCGTTAACAATGTCGTCAGAATCCGCAGCCTGCATAATGCCGGCATGCTCGCTTACGAATTCCCGTTTGACGTCGACGCTAGGACTGGATGGCAATCCAAGACTGTCGGGTGTCACAGGCGACCGAAATGCTTTCGCAGCCATTTCCTCCTCCCGCTGCTTCTTCTTGCGCAACGCAAAGTCCTTGAGGGACATTTTGACTTTGGGCGGTGGCAGGGGTGATGGTTCTCGTGCTGGCTGCGGAGGTTCAGGTTCATGGGTGATGGCTTCAACTTGCGATGCTGTTTCGCTGACATCGGACGCCAGTGGTGACGAATCTTTTTCCGGGGTAACACCGTCTGTCACATCAGGAATCCTGTGAGGTAGGGAATCTGATGGCGCTGGAGGGTAGGGAGAACTGGGCACGTGCAATGATGAATACTCGTCTTCCTGCACGTCATTCGTTCTGCTCTCAGGGGACGCTGCATGCGAGGGGCCAATACCATCTTCCCTCTGGTCATCTCCGACGACGTCAACATTGACATCCATAGCATCGCGATGCAACGGGGGAACCTCCAGTTTGTTCACCGCCCCAATCGCGTCGGCGTTGGCTGAGACACCACCATCGGTATTAAGGGGTTCCGAGCTGTCGAATGTCGTTCTCCCTTCCAGCCGAGGTAACCCGCATAATATTTCTGGCGACGCGAACCGAACACGATACGCTTCCCCATTGGTAGGACGCTTCTTCTCCACATCCGACGGGGAGTGTGCCTCGTGTCGTGACTCGGGTGAAGACCTATATGGATGTTGATATTGTGCCTCGGCGGGGGTATCGCGCATGCCGTCGGAAGAGTTGAGGGTCACAGCCGGTGCAGAGAGGGGCGCGGGCAAAGAAGGCAATTCGTTCTGCGGGTGTAAATGTAGAGGTTTAGACGGTCTATGAGGTGGGGGTGGGGAGGCTCGATGATCCGAAGAATACTGCATGGAAATGGATGCAGATGATAGCGGCGTGGGTTCGTTGGGACTGAACAGTATAGAAAGATGTCCTGAGGATGATGCATTTGGTAAATGCGACTGAACTTGCGGTTGCATCACGGGCGGGAACGACGTTGAAGAAGATAAAGGGCCATTGTTGACTTGCGATGGTGCGGGCGAATGTGCGATGATCGAATTAGGAAGAGCTAGGGTGACCGTGTGCATGCCTTGACTGGGTGGCTGGCTCGACCGTCCCAATGATGCAGACGTCGATGTCGGACTTTGTGGCGGTATGCACGTTGCAGATACACCATTCTTGTCCCACTGAATGGAGCCACGAGGAGACAAGCTTCTAACTGCATGAGCGTGCGCAAGAGATGAGACAGTGGTCGGATCGAGCGAGGCAGGCATCGGCGGGGGTGGCATTTGTCGTGTGTCTATCGTGATCATGGTGAAAAACAATCATAACACTGCGCCGTACACAAGGCACTTACCGTCCGACCCATCAATCTCCGTCTCCGTGTCAAACTCGGTCTCTCGCCCATCTGCACCATCTTCCACATCACCGTTCACACTCACCGAGCCCTGCCTAGGACTGACCCCCTTGGCACTTCCTTCCGCGGCACCAGAAACGGATATTGGACTTTCGGTGTTCATGTCAGAAGGGCTTTTCCATCTTTCATGCGCTCTCCAAGACTCGGCACGATTGGAGTGATCTCGTGGTAGATCTTCTTGTTGCAATGGTTCCGGTTGTCCCGCTGGAGTTCGAGACCAGGCCTTACGCATTCGTGGGGGC
Organism: Caloboletus firmus; assembly: GCA_038094755.1. NCBI lineage: Eukaryota > Fungi > Basidiomycota > Agaricomycetes > Boletales > Boletaceae > Caloboletus > Caloboletus firmus. The sequence goes on along the minus strand of JBBPUO010000188.1, from coordinate 7,117 downwards.
AACGTAGACAGAGAAAGGTCGACGTTCAGATCGTCATCGTCTACCACCCAGGTAGAAACGTTAGTACCCTGACCGCAGACAAAAACCAACCAAATGCGAAAATGCTAGCAAAAGAAAAAGAGGGAGGGAAGAGAAATACGTATGGGCGTCAGCAAGTAGCCACTCACCGTCAGCCACCTGCGCTTTTCCTTTTCCTTTCCCAACTACACGTGGATCCTCCTCCCCCCTAACTTCAGGAAACGCTTTGAGACTCGACGGCACAATCTCCACTCCGCCCCACCCACCATTCATTGGCACCTTCTCCCGTGTCCTAAACCCCCGCTTGACACCCACCAACGGCCCCAAATCTATAGCTTTCTTGGTCTTTGGCTTTATAGTCGACATGGACGCAGCAGCGCTTGCGCTTCTCCCCCCACCCACATGTGTCGCATCCTCCACTGTGCTCTGCTTCCGCACCTTGCGCTTCTTGACCCGTGGAGTCCGCCTATCAATTTCGATCGATGCGTCCATCTCAATGTCCACGTCCACGTTCATACCCAACCCCCAATGCCCACTCGGACGCGGATCTAGGTGACCGTCCCCTTCCACATCGACTTCCCCCTCGTCGTCGTCCCACTCTTCGCTCGCACCATTCACATCGGAGAAGTCACCCTCGGATCCCTCGGACGTCATCTCCCCACCAGGCCATGGCCACCGTCCTTCAACAACTCTCTCCATAACACGAACAGCACAATCTCGCGTCGAAGAACCGCAGGCACAAGTCGTGAACGTACTGCTCAGAGCGTGGAGAATCGACGTGAATTGAGCGCGGAGGTGGTGAAGGTATGCTGGCCTGCATTTGCGTACGTCGCGCGGTCGGTGGCGTTGAAAGGGCAGGTATACAGGGGGGAGAGTCAAGTCAGCGACTGAAACTTTAACGACAAACGGACAAAGGTACGTGGTAAGATGAAAGACTCACGCGAAGATTCCAGGACTCTCCATCAACGCAGGTAACATATGCACCGCATGTCCATCGTCCCATTCCCAGCCCAAGACAATCTCCTCGTCAGCTCTCAAGTCCCGTAACGCGAACAGCGCAAAAGAGAGTGAGGTCGGGTCCGCGTCAGAGTCGGACGCTGAAGGCGCGTCATCTTGTTCGGATGAGTCGTCCGTCTGTTGCCCTCGCATTCGCGACGTTGGGGGAGGGACAGACCTACCATTTACCGTTCGTGGCGGATCACCATCCTTGGATGTTGTACTAACGCCAGGTGTCGCCTCCACACACCCGGCCTTATGCAGCATCCCCATCCCCTTCTTTCTCTCTTTTCCCTTCATTCCACCGCAAACGACGGGCCGCACCACCGCGTTTGGCCAACACCCACACCTTGCCCATCTTGCCTTGCCATCGCCGACATCCTCTTTGCCTGCGGTGACCCCATTTCCTTTCCCATCAGAATCGGGAGGGTCAGGAACTCCTCCAATACCTCGCGCGTCCAGCCCAACTCCCCATCCACCCCCAACGAGCCTCACCTGAGGCTTTCCCATACCAAGATGGGCATACCCGTTCAATGGGTCAGCCAGATAGGTAGCAGATGGAACAATCGTGGCTGTATAGGGAGCTAGGAGGGTAGTCGCCGGGATCGTATCGTTTGGGTTGGATGAAACAGTGTTTGTGGAGGGTGTAAAAGGGGACCTGGCGTACGAACGTGGGTGCGATGAACTAGGTACAGAGGGAGACATGTAATTGGATATAGGTGGTGACGGATAAACAGAGGTATGGGAGAAAGGCGAAGGATCCGAGGCAACATGTAACCTGGGAGATGGCGGACGGAGATGTGCAGGTGTACATGTCATCGAGGTTGGCGGATACTGGGAATGCAAACCCGGATGTAAATCAAAGCAAGACGTGGGTCGGTCGGTCCGTAGCACCGTCCGAGGGACAAATACATCCCCAGCATTTTCGTCCAGTATCACTGGCGTAGTGTTGTCAAGAGGAGACATGGAATAGCCATAACGATCCCGGTACCTGCACTATCATTAGCAAACAGATGCATGCATACAAGTAATGAAACACATCGTCGCCTGTATGCGACATCCAGCAGAATAGAAGAGCGGGGACAACATGAAAGACAACAAAAGAAAAATCAATTCACCCTTGTGAGTCCACCTTCGCGTATCCTCCATCATTATAGGTCTTCGGCGGCGGGTGTATGAGTGGCGGGGGGTTGAGAGCGGTGACACCTCTCCAGGCTTTTGCGACACGAAGCAACTGGGCATAGACGGAAGGGTTCGGGTAGGTGTCTGGAGGAAAAGTAATTGGTGTCGGGGGCAGACTGCTGGAGGTGGCAGGGCCGTTGCCATTAGGATGTGACATGCGTGAGCTGCCAGGATGTGATTGCGCTGAGGTGTGATTTGCAGGAGGAATAGATGGGGATGAAGGATCGGCAGGGGAAAGCATCGACGCACGTCGCTTCTTCCTCGACGAACCAGAGCCCTCGATAGCAGCAGCAACAGCGCTTCCTCTCCTCGATTTTCGTTCTGCACTCGGGCTCGTCTTCCTCCTCGAAGGCGGCTTCCCCACACCACCGCTTCCTTCGTCTACCGCCGAATTCCCACCAATTCCATTGGTAATTGTTGTTCCTGGCGCCCCTCCATTCGTTCCCTGTGAAGCCTTCATACGCATAGCCCTCAGCCTCCCTTTTTGGGTCTTGACAGCCCGCTCTTTATCAACTTCCAGTGTGGGATCACATACCCAGCACTTCCAAAATTCGGGCACCTCTCCGCCTTGGACGATTCCGAAACAGGCTGCATGACACCACCGGGAACAGTCGTCGCATGCAATCGAAAAGCCATCATCATAGGTAAATCCACAAATACACGAGATGGCGTCCGAGTCTGGCGGGGGAGGTGCATCAGAGAAAGCGAGTAGGTGTTGCGATGTAGAGGGTGATGCAGGCGGAAACTGTGAAGTTGGAGGTGTTTGTGGTGGGACAGAATTGGTGTGAACAGGAGAGAATGGCCGTTGTTGAGGATGCCGTTGAGAGGGCGCCATCGATGATTTCGTGGACACGTTCGAGAGCAGAGGGTTGGATGTGACGGGTGGCGTCAAGGAGGTCGCTAGGGGATGGGACGACTGTCGTGGCTTGGTAGATAGCCCATCTCTCGAAGTGCTTGGAGGGAATGTTGTCGCAGTTGCCGCCGACAGAGCCGGTGATGGCTGCTTCCGCTTGAGTGGGACGAGTGAAGGCGGGAGTGCGGACTGGATGATATGTGGAGCACTTGTTCGATCGACGGCAATACCAACGCTACTCGAGGTCAGGGACGGCCCATGTGCATGGGCAACGTGGTGATGAGGGTGTGGTTGCGGTTGCGGGTGGGACTGGGGGGCATTCAAGGGAGAAAGACCGAGTAGACCAAGGGCGGCTTCTGTCGCATCGCTGTTCATCACACTCACGAGATACACAGAAAAAAACACTTGACCGAGTCGTCTCCGTGTTCCAGTCTTCGTCGACGGTGTCGATTGTGAACGCTAGCCGTTTTTCTTGTTGCCGTCGTAGTCGTTGTTGGCAGCAGGTCAAGTCACTCGATGGTCCTCGCTGCACTGACCACTTCCCCAGGATGTAAAGTGCGAAATCCCTTTGGGCTCGACTAGCTCGACGGCGAGCAGGCCAGAAAATTGAAAACGGCGAAAGAAAAGAAAGTTGGACGTTCCCTTGCAAAGTTACCCCGTTCCAATTCAATCCCTCTTTCTCTGCTCTCTCCTCCACCAAACACAAGCCAACAAGGGGGTTTTTGCCGTTATTTCAAGCTCCGACTCAATTCCGGCACAGCAACCCCGATGCCGACGCTCCCCACCATTATTGTTGGCCCTGCCAATCAGTGAGTTGGGTTCTTGAACGATATCATTTGTCCAAATCGCACGTATTTGCATGAGCGCACAATATTCATCGACCTTTGGACGAGTTTGCTGACTTTATGACCAGTATCGTTTCTTGTTGGACGTGCGGGCAAATGCGTATGCCAAGAGTTGTCCAGGTAGGCACGCATTCAAGGCATAAGCGCCCATTGATATTGCCTTATTTTACACTGAATTTACTGCCAGGAGGTGGGTACATTCTACGTGAGTCCAGGACTCGAAGGAGCATCATGACCGTCAGGATGACGACTCCCAACCACGCAGGATCATTCTGAGAGTTGTCTATATTCCGCATACACGGTAGGATAATCCGCCACACAGGCCTCTATGGTTTGTCAACATATGCTTGTGAGAGTACATTCCATCAACCACTTCTAGTATTAACGCGTGCGGAATAAAATCCGTCCTTAAGAGTGGCTTACCCCTTCTTCTAAGAATCCTACAATCCCACTTTCTTCAAAACGAAGTACATCACTATGGCCCAGAGCCACGTACCTTTCGTCCTGACAGGGGATTATCAATGCGCGTAACCTGAAGCCTGTCCCTGTTCTTTCCGATCCCATGTCCATCGGTCTTTGTGTAAGTTTGTGCATAAAAATTGACAAAGAGTACCAGGAAACTTGCGATCAGAACACCGCCAAAGGTGGCCGTTCGCGAGTCACCAGCGCAGTCACCTATATGTGGCAAGTACGGCCAGTAAGTGAATGCTAGGTGTTGGTACACTGTGTGAAAAAGATGTGAGTGGGGTCCGTTCGGACTTGTATGAAGATGCGTGTGGCATGTGGCACATCAGTGACGACGCTGTATATCTGACTCACTCCCAAAAACGAACAGGATGATGTCGATGATGAACTGGAATATCTGCATCGTCGTGAGATGCTTCTTCCACTGCGGCCAACGGAGTCAAACACGATATACGCGCACCAAGGTGACACCACTTTGGGTTGACTAACGCACCCAAAGCTTGGCCCCGCCTGCAGCTGCAAAGTAGTAATAATCTACAAGCCGCATACGTGAGGAGTCGCTCGTGCAATAGAGAATAAATAGGGCTTACACATCACGACATGTACTCCCAAGTTAAGGCAAACGACCGTCCATGACTGCGTCAAAAAAGAAAGAGAGAACGAAAAGGGAATGAAGAGAAAGTCAACAAAGAAGCGAGCCCCCTAGTCTATGTGCCCCTCACCCCACTAATTTTGGCCTCGTGCAGAACAAATGTCAGAAGTGCCGTCGAGGAATGATGGAAAACATGTAAGAATGCTAGAATGTAGGGGCCAGTCAGCGTTGTGGAAGCGATGCTGTCGCATGAATGGCAACTTGCAGAGCCGGCGTTTCTTGAGCACTAAGAACACAGTGTCCAAGAACTCGATGTACTTGAAGTAATAATTAACGATATAATAAAACTCGAGTCTCTGAAACCATCTATGTCATGCCAGCACATCTCGGATTTAATTTGAGTTTTACTCTTGTCCATGAAGCTTTCGCACAAATTGCATTATACGCACCGACGTCGTACCATAGTTCCATCACCTCTTCCATCATCAACATAAGTAACACTAGGCTCGCAAGCGAAAGAAACGCGTTGTGTATGCGAAATGGGGTTTCAAGCTTCAGTGCAGTCGGTCCTTCATGAATTCCTGCAAGCTTAAAATTACCACGAAGTAAGAGAGAACGGTCGTCGATACCGCGAGCCATGTGGACATTGGTGTTTTTCCCGGAATCCATGAGGTGAGAAAGGGAGGGACTGAAGGAAGAAAGCCTGGGATCAGGATGTCAGCCATCATAAATTGCTGCGGAATCAATAGTGGTTCTCAAAGTTGTGAATCTCGTCAAATGTAACTTAAGCGAACCTCAAGTTACAACACGAAATGAAGTACATGAGTCATGTATTTCAGGCTCCGATTCAATTACAACACAGCCACAAATGTGGTATACTTTTGAACTCCGAGCAAATACTGGCAGCACGTGAATCATCACGTGACAGGCTGACACACCGTAGCTACACACAATTAGATTATGGTTACAACAGTATCACATGACACTGATCAACCCATATGCTCACACAGATAAGCCATGTTCTAAATATAATCTAGCTGGATATAAGGGCCAGCTGGACAGCCTAACGGCCTGATCAAAATGCCCTGCATCTCTCAGCACCAAAACTACTTAATGCCCTCTCCCAAGCCTGGGAAGAGCTAGGTATTCAAATTTATACCCAGATGCTACTTGATGCAATAAATGCTGAATCCCCAGCTGCTTCTTCTACAGATTCTACTGGCAACTCCTACTCTCCTTATACCTCTGGCTCTCACTCTGAGACAAAATCCTACTCCAATAGTGGTTCTATCACTCAGGAGTCCTGCTCATCTATCTCAAGTGATGATATCCCAATGCAAGCTCTTGTCAACTTCTATGAATTGATCACAGCACATGAAGATGAAGTCAGATTAGCATAGGTTCTCCAGGCTCATTCCCATTCTACCCAAATCCCACAGCTCCAACTCCTTGATGAGTGGCAATTGAATAATCCCAGGCTCTTTTGGCAAAAACTCAGAGTCTTATATGAGGTCTTTGTCAAGATTATTGAGCTCATTCAAAATTATTATATCTTTCACAACAATTTCAACAATCCACAGCTTCCAGTTCAAATTCAGCTAGCAATCTTTCTTAATGCTGCTGGACATTATGGTAATGCAGCTACTTCACAGGACATAGCTGAAAGGGGATTCAAATATTCAAAGAGTTAGACTCAGTGAAGGGAAAGAATATAGATTCGAAAATATCAAGCTTAGGTAATATACATCATAAATGACCTACTTATATACTACCTGAGCCTGCGCACAGACCAGCTGCTAGAAAAGGAAACTATACTAAATAAGGATATGGAAATAACCAGTGGTCCAAGGTAAATGGACACTGGGCAAAGGGACACAAGTCCGATGGATCTCAGGTGAAATACGAGTCATAAACTAAATAGGGAAATGATATCTAAGATCTAGTATTATCCCAGGAACAGGGATTCCCCATAGACTTGTCAAGGGATTTACCAGGGACAATAACGAATCTAGGCCTAAGTCTAAATATCTAAGATCTGCGATGAGAATCGAGATCTAGGTAATAGATAACCTAATTCTTAGTAATATCTAGATAGATCTTGGATCTATCCAAATAGATAAGATAAGATAACGAGAGATAAAGGAAAGGAAAGGAAAGGAAGAGCAT
>JBBPUO010000187.1:0-44092 GCA_038094755.1 Caloboletus firmus | reverse complement strand
TTGCCGAAGCTTCCCCACGACGTACGACACGACGACGGATAGGGTCGCCAACATGGAACCCCTCCTTTGTGTCAATGCCGTGATCCCAGGCCTTTCTTTCGGGCATGCGTTCCAAAGTCTGCTTCAAGAAGACTTTTAAATATTTATGGTATTGTCGAGGTACCATTTCCTCAACGGTCTTTTCTTTTGGTTTAGGAGCCTCGATCTCCTGTTTCTTGATGCATGCGTAAATGAATGGCATTTCGTTTAACTCCTTCTCTTCGAGAGTTCGGAGAAAAACGGGTCGGTCGGACAATAGATAACAAGTCCGAGGGCAACGTGTGAGTTTGACAGTGCCTGTCTGCCAATTGATCTCAGGGTTGTGCTTTGAAAGCCACGTGTAACCCAAAATAAGTGGAGTTTTGCCGAGGTCTGTAACTTCGGCCGTGATCTTCTCACAATGACCTTCGTAGTCGATGATTAGTTCCGTGGTGTGGGTAATATTACCAGCGGAGTTCTTGGTTCCATCCACGTTGAATACAGGTATGGACGTCGCCAACTTGGTCAGTGGGAATTTCTTTTCTTGTGCCCAGACTCGGTCAATGAAGACGCCGTTTGCGCCAGAGTCCAAGAGGGCCTTTGCTTCATGCATGTTGTACTTGGAGGTCGAAGCGGAGACCTTAATATCTAAGTTAATCTCTTGCCGTGGGCGAAGAGATCGAATCACAATTCGTTCCGGGGTTTCATAGATAGGAGGGGAAGGCGTAATATTTTTTTCTTTTTTATAATCGGAATTAAGCACAGGAATTCGCCTGCCGAGCTGAGAAGTCTCAGACCCCGATTCGTTTTCTATAGATAGAGAAGATGACAACATGGGAGAAAATGTCCTATTTTGGGTGTTGAAGAACTCGTGTTCTTCTTCACCATAATCAACGCTCAGTACACTAAAAGAATTGTTCGTATTAAGGGGAAATTTAGTAACCACATGATTACCCGGATTGATCATGCGGCGTTCCCTTTTCCCTTTTTCTCGGCTTCCAAAACATCTGCGAAATAGGCCTTCATGGCCTCGAAATTGTTACCGTACATTTGGCGAACGGCGCGCCCCTTCTTTTCGGACTCCGATTCTTCTTCAGAGTCGCTATTTTCGCTGGACTTCGTTTGGCAAACCTTCTTGTACTTGGAGCAGCTTCGCAAGTGGCCACCGCCAAGGAACTTACACTCGGGACATTGCTTCTTGGGTTTTTTGCAGTCCCTTGCTAGGTGGGGCCCTTCGCAGTTGAAGCATTTGCCCCTTTTCATTTCGCCGATGTCCATCGGCTCGCCTCGTCCTCCGTACGTCTTTGCGGCCCCTTCTCGGGAGGAACCGGCTTGTCCTTGGTTACACGCGTTTTTATCCCAGACGCGCCCCTGGTTATTCCTCATAGCGAATGCTTCGATGAGGTTGCCTTGTTCTCGGATCATCTTAACGTATTCCGAGACGGTTGATTGCCGACGGTTATTAAAGAAGATCTGTTCCATGATCTCCCGTCGGACGTTCCTTTCGAGTAGGTAACACCCGAAGGCATCACCAGCGTTGGCTTCCTCGTACAGGGCCAACCATTCAGTCAAGAAGGACTCAATCCTTCGACTTCCTTGTTCGAAGCGCTGCAGCCTCTGCCGCGCCATGTCTTCACCATTTCCTGTACGGAACCTGTCCATCAGGAGTTTCTCAAGGGCTAGGGTGTCCGGCCAGCCATGCTGGGAGCCTCTCATTAGCTCACGTAATTTGACGCGGGCCCACATGGCCGCGCCATTCTTGTCTTGCCCATCTTTGACGCCGAGACGGGTGAGAACGGCGATGGTCCTTTCCTTGGCGGTAGGGAACCCTTCTTCATTAACAATGAGGTAGAGGGACATCTTCGTCCACCAATCCTCAAACTTGTTGTACGACCCATCGTATAGTCCTGGGTCGGGGACGACTTCAACCCGTTTTGTCACCTTAGTTTCAGAGGCGACGCCGGGTGCTTCTCTTAGTGCGCGAAGCTCTGCTTGCAACGCGACGATGATTGTTTCCAACTGATCGATTCGTTGGGTTCCTTCTTCCTCCATTGTTTACGAGGGTGGGGAGACGACAAGGGGTTCGGAGGAGGTGACGGGGTCGGAGAGAACGGATGTATTGGGAGGAAATTTTCTTATCAAGGTCCGTTGACCAAGATCGTAGGAAATCGTCGAAAAGGGACCCGTTGGCCCAAGGTTAAATCTCGGAGTTAATAAAAGTAACGAGGGTCTCGGTTGCTTGTACCGATCCGGCTCGCATAGAGTCGATGCTAAAAGAAAACTTGCTCTGGGAGGACAGACTCACTCCACCAGAGAGGACGTTCAAGCCAATAGCCTACTTGACACGTATGAAACGCTAAGCACACCCCCACAGCGGGAAAAGAGGGTTATCACTTTACAGACGTCACAGGTGTTCCGCGAACCTGCCTCGTGTAGCATCGACGAGGGTACGGATGGTTAGACACTCAACCAACAACGGGGGCTAGTGCACTATGCCCGGTAGCAACTTTATCCATATTTAGACGGCGGACGACCGTATAGACGAATATTTGCTCGGTATTCTACCGACTCGTTTCTGTCCTGAGGGGGACTGGCTTAGGAACGTAGGTATAGAGAGATGATATGAGGTAGGTAACGGGGTAGTGGGATGATAGTCAAGTTCTAATGTTGGCGACCCTAATCTAATAAAGACTAGGCCGTTACCACCAGATACTGACTTAGAGACAAGGAAGAGTAGGGGAATCCCGACAAGAACTTGACTGAAGTTCTTGCGGTGTCTGCATTCAACTACTTATATGACGAGTACATGCACACGGACCAACAGGCTGTGAGAGAGTAATTACGATTGTAGCTATATTGTATAGACGGTAATTAAATAAACGTGTAGACGGTGTGACTTCTAAGAAGCATCAGAATGGAAGAGAAGCATGCGGAGATGAATGTGGGAAAGGAAAAAGAACCCTCAGGGTCTCAGGGTCGACGGAGATTAAATACACGTGTCCGGAGATCGCACAGCAGATCCCAGCAGAGCCATTCCATGAGAAGGGCGCACAGCAGCCGTATTACTCAGTGGGGATGTCACGTGACCTCGTCTCGTGATCCGTTAACTTAGGGGTTAATCACGTGATACGTCACGTGACCATGGAAAAAGAAAAATAAAAGAAAAGGAAAAATCGTATTCATAACAGCGAGGAGGAGCAGGAGCAGGACGAGCAGGACGAGCAGGACGAGCAGGACGAGCAGGACGAGCAGGACGAGCAGGAGGAGGAGAAGGAGGAGGAGGAGGAGGAGGAGGAGGAGGACAAGATGCCCAGGCCCTCTAGTAAGTCCAGCTGTTAGATTTGGATGCGACAAGAACCGATGACGAACCTACCAGCTGCCAAGGCCCCCATCGTCATCCTAAAGCCCATGGCGACCACCCGGTCGTCAACGTCCAAGCATAGACCGGCGATAACCATGCACACGAAATCCAACGTCCCAGCCACAGGCCCCTCATCTGTGCACAACCCACCAGCTGTGCCTGTGGATTCAATGTCCCCGAATACAAGACGGACAACGCATGCCTCGCAGAAGCACGAGCAATCCAGGAGCAGTGAGTCTTCTCTTCTCTTCTTTTTAGAAATTCTGTGACCTAATTCCATTTTGCAGATGTCGCCGCCACGAAGTCTCCACCCAGGAAGCAACCTGGAAAACCGACGGGTTTTGTAGATGTTGGCGACCCTATCCGTCGTCGTGTCGTACGTCGTGGGGAAGCTCGGCAACAAAGACAGAACAATCATCGTAAGAAGAATAAAAGGAGGAAATCCATCAAGGATAGAGGAAATCCGACAAGAACTAGACTAGAGTTCTTGTGGCATGTATTGCCAGCTACTTATAGTAGTACATGATGCGCACGGACCATGATGCCGTGGGAAGATATCTACCGTACATAGCTAAATGATGACGGAGATGAAATACATACGTGTAGTGCGTGCCTTTGAAGAATGGAAGAGAAGGCCGCATGGAAATAAACGTGGGAAATAAAGAAGTACAACCCTGAGAGAATGGAAGAGAAGCGTCAGGGTTGACAGAAATGAAATAGCCGACTAAAGGGACCGTGCCCTAGATCGGATCTAAGATCAACGTGGTCGTCACGTGATCATGGGAATAAGTAAGTCACGTGCAAGGGTCACGTGATCATAAAAAGAAGGAGTCACGTGCAAAGGTCACGTGATCTCGAAAAGAGGAACATATATAAAAAGACGTGTCCGTAACAGTAGAGATGTGTACGGTGGGCGAGAAGGATCAGGTTGCCTTTTGAGTAGTCGAGTTGATGCTTACCAATTCCAACATTGGCCAGCTTGCCTGTGGGCCATCGCACAACAACTTTCACTCACTAGAAGTAATATGTATTATCACTAGTCAACCTCGGGCTCGTGAACATTGCGTAATGAATATTCTCGTGCTTGATGCAAACCAAAAAGGGCAAGCTGCGAGCACAAAGTGACGGATGCCGGCTTGAACAGTCAGAAAACGCACATTGAGTCACTGCGGCGGACTCAGACACACTGGCTCCGAATCCAACTGCACACCATTACTTGATTGCTGCGCCACCCCCGCTCGTCGCCGTAAGAGTACAGACGGCACTGCACTGCCACTTCCCCTCGACTACTCATGTGTTCTGTTCACTAGCACTTGCCACCTGAAGTGCAACCCACTGGCTGGCACCACATCTTACCATAATATTACCCCAGTTGTGGTTGTCGACTTGGAGTGAAGTTCAGTGCATTATTTTTCTGCATTCTGACCCTATAATTCAATGTTGGACACCGAGGAACAACCACATGAAGACGCCTTGATGCGCTTTGTCCCAAACCCCAACGGAAAAACCGTCATAAGTAACTTGCATCTCTTCTCTTTGTTTTAACAGATAACATATATAACACAACTCACGGGGCAGTCTCACATTCCATACTTTGGCATGGTCATAGATTGACTTGAGAGAATAGTTGGCACATAATAAGTCGCATTATATAAACCCTTTGACAGGGATCATTAGTAGGTTATGGGAAGAACACGGATACCACGCATAATAGGCTTACCTTGAATGCAAATTTGCTCAATCCTTTTACAATATACCCTGCCTCGCAGGTCCCTTCACTGACTAACCTTTTCCAAGCGTTTGCGTTGAATCGTATCAACATCCCCATCGCCGTTAACAATACATTCATGTCGCTGAAACTTGAATGCCTAGTACTCCATACGGACGGAGGGAATGCGTGGCCGAGAAACACTCCTGTACTGTTTGGATGGATGAACCCTAATTTCTGACTCATCATCTAGGTAGTGAATCGATTACTTGCTCATACACGCGGACTTACAACTTACCTAGAGATTGCGTGGCGGATTTGTGTGGATGTTTTGCTCGACGTGAACTTGGCAATGCTTTGGAGGTGTAAGCAAGAGCCCCTTTCGCAGAATTCATACTCAGCTTAGCACTGAACACCTCATCTGCTCGTCTTCATCTGGGTCAGTCTTAGCTAGCTTGGGAATGTCGAACACTGCTTAAATCAAAAGACACAACCGCAAACTTCACACTGTGGAACATCCTACCAAGTTCGAATACAGTTAATGCTAGTTCCCGCGGCAAACAGAAGACGTCGCATACATTGAGAGATTCATCATATGTATTGGATGCTCGCTTAGTGCGCTTAGAAAAGTCGCCGGAGGAAGAAAAAAACGCGGTGAATTTGGGCCACGTTAGAGCGTAGTAAGGTTTGGTCCAGTTTGAGATCGTCGAAACATAGCGTACCTTGATGTCACAGACAACAGCCCGAACCAATGGGAGGCTATTAAGTCAGGCTCGGTCAGGCTCGGTCAGGCTCGGTCAGGTTCGAGACCGTCAAACTTCACCGAATCTGACAGAACAATGACCATCAATTGCCGAGTGTACTGTACATACAGCCGCTTTCATGGACGTATCTGTGCTGGCGCATGTTCAGCTTTCTGCGTTCGGTGGCATAGGTGCTGATCAAAAAAGAAAGTCTTATGTAAGGCTCGGTTAGGCTCGATTGGGTTTGGCCCACTGGAATGAGAGAGCACCACAACACGTCTTCACGCACCACCCATCACTATGACGCGTCTTCACGCACCACTCATCACCCACGCTTGTTCTCTGCAATCCCATATATCATGCCCTGTGATACTGCCAAACCTCGCGCACGGGAGATTGGATTCGAAGTCTGCAATCACACCTGCAAGAGAAGATGCATAAACAAGCGGTCGCATTCCATCCTCTGGGCGAAGGAAGGAAGCAGTTGCGTCCGTCATGCGAGACGGAAGGACCTACACCCAGATTGTAAGGTCCCATGTCCAGCAGCCACCGGTCGTTTCGTTCGGAACGCCAACCCCAGCGAATATGGGGCAGCCCTCCGGTTGATGCTCGATGCGAATTGCAGTGTCTCCGCCATCAATGCGTTCTTCTCAAAGAACCTCGCTAACTGGCAGGAGGGACACGACAATTGGCCATTGATTCCAGACGCCAGGCACATGGCACGCTATTTGGTCGATGTTAAACTGATCTTACAGATGTAGCGACTATCCGGTGGATCTTGACGGCACACAACCACATGCAGGCCCGTCTTACCAAGTGGCAGGCTCGTCCCTCCAGTCATGCATGGACGTGGACGATGAAATGGGCGATGAGGAAGATAAGGAAGACGACACCGCGGACCTACTGAGGCGCTTCGAGATCATAGCAACTAACGCACGTGCTTCCGGCCGCTCGACCTCTGTCGCGATGTCGACAACGTCATCTGCACGGGCCTACGTGAACCCCTACCTGTATCCCCAGATTTCCAATCAACCGTGGACCATCAAGCTTTTGTACATCCCTGATCCAAGTCGCGCTCATGGAATGCGAGAGAGCGTAGCTTACAATCTTGGATGGGTGAAGCGTAACCTGATGGATGACCAACTTGCGGCGATAAGAGGTCTGAAGTGGACCCACTACAAGGCCAGGGCAACAAGGGAAGGCCTTGCCGCCGTGGGATCAACCTATTGGTTGACTGAGTGGGTGAGTGGACCGATGACCTATAGAACGGGTGGTCCGACTTACGGTTGTTATGAAAGCTATGGGCGATTCTCTGCCTGTCTGTGCACCGAATGAAAGACAAGCGAAAGTCGTTCGAAGTATCCTACATGTCCTGGGAGGACTTCAGGGACATCCTTGTGGATCCCGATGATGAAAAGAACAAGACCAGTTGGGAGGTCATACAGTCACAAGATGTGATCATTGGGGGGATGGACTACACCGTCGATACAAAGTAAGCATATTTTCACCCAATAGCCTTCACGTACGCTAATCACAAATTCCGTTAGCTCTAAGAATTTGGCCTACGATCTTCACGGGAATGATCGTCGGCGTTACGACGTCACACTCTCTGTGCTCATGGAAGCGGTGAAGTTCTGGCCGCCAGTCCCTTCGCTCAAAATGGCGGCACTCAAGTGGAACACCGTCACCATTCTCGATACCATCGCGGCGAAGAATGGCTGGAAGCAACCGAAAACTACAGTCCTGACACCAGGATGTGAGATCCCGCCGGGAACAGTTCTCAAACGCAGTCACAGCGATTGTGGAGAGTTCGTTATCCTTCCAGAACAGGTCGTGGGAGGTACTGATGCAGTGTCGATGAAGGAACGACATCGCCTCAACTGCCTTTGGTCATGGTCTGCACTTAGCGTGAGAACTTTCGCAGACAAGCAGAAATGGGCATCACAAGAGTATGTTGACACACTCATTTCATTAGGAGAATGGAGGTGTTTCATCGTCGAGGGACACATCTCAAGCATCGTACACACCCACAAGCTGAACGACGATAATTGGCGAGACCGCAGGGTCTGGCAGTTCCTATCGTTGAGTGAAATTCAGTAAGTCGGTAGCCGCAACTGAAGGGTTGTCTTTGCTAACATTGGCGATACCATCAGGGAGCTTTGGTGAAACCACGACATGGTGCCGCTTACCCCCAATGTGTTGGTGGATCCACATGCAGGGAATCGACAAGATTGTAGCGATGGTTGGAAACAATTGAACGGCTTCATCGACGAGGTATATAGAGGGTTGGTTTTTCAAGAATCCAATCCTGTAGGGGCAAAGTCAAGCCTGGCTGTTTTCTTCCGGATGGACATAGGCCTTATATTCAATGAGGAAGGGAACCCGTCGTACTTCGTAAACGAGATCGAGAGGACGCTGACAATGAGCATGTGGTTGAAGGCCATGGAGGATATCACCAACCGTTCCATGTTGGACACGCTTGCACGCATCTTACATACTCACATTACCCAGTTGGATGATCTATACAGCTTCTAGCATGGCAGTCGTTTGTAATCTACATTGGCACAGATGACATGATGGGAGTGACGCCTGGATTGATGACTGAGATATACCATAGAATAAGTACTAGTACAGGAAAGCTAAATGATCGATGCGTTCGCGACTTCAAGCCCGGCCTTATGAATACCTCTCGCAATGGAAGGTATTAGCTACGCTAATTAGCCATGCGTGGATGGGACATGGTCTCCCATGTGGAATGAAGTGGTGGGCTAGTGCGCTGTGCGTGTTGTGAATGCAATTCCCTCCTAAGGTTGATGGGCTCAAACTTGACCGAACCTGACCGAACCTTACCACACTGTCACGTGGCACATGACATAAACTTGGTGTTTGAGGATGTGAAACCTGATCCGATCTCAGAAGTCAAAGACATGGACGGCTAATTCTTCGTGCCCGTATGGAGCAATATGCATATCAGATTTCCAAGAGTCTGTGAAATTTGCGCTTTGCAACAAAATCCACCCCGAGTATACACGAGACCCGACGCACGTCTTCTGAAGCCATCGAAATGGGCGCAGTTGGTGTGCCATTTATTTTGCCACGGCCACACCCTAAAGCATGTGGTGGTGTGGGAAATGTGAGCAACACCTCGTCGTTTTGCACGCCACTGAACACAGCAAGCTGAATGTGCTCAAGCATAGATATGTCCATGAAGGCGGCCATCTGTACAGCGCATCTGCAATCGATGATCATTATTTGTTAGTTTTGGTGAAGTTTGACAGTCTCGAACCTGACTGAGCCTGACCGAGCCTGACCGAGCCTGACCTGAATGCCGCTCATTGTTTCGGGTTGGCGTCTGTGACATCGAGGCACACTATGTTTCAACAACCTAGAATTAGACCAAACGTTACGACACTCCAACATGGCCAAAATTTGCCATGTTCTTTGTTCCTCCGACATTTTTTTTCTGTCGGAGAAAGAGGGTATAGGCAGTCCAAAATGTACCACATTAATGCAGCGTCATGCGTCCAAGTTGTTAAAGTGAGGAAAGCTCGCACGAAGGCTGGATGCATGGTAAGTAATAGTTGTATTACGAGTATTTAGGGATTCTTTAGGAAAAGAGTGTGAGGTATAGGCCAGGAGAGATGGGTAGAGATACTAATGATGCCGGCCAGCGCAATTCAAGCCCCATTGACCGGTCGTGAGAGTACTATAAAGGGCTTGGCAGTGCTCCGATAGGGCGGCGCGGGCAAAGGACCGGACCAGGAGGATGAAGACGCTGAATGGTGGGTTCTCCACGTGTAGCTGGCGAGTTCAGAACGGCTCTGGACACTGTTGGAAACAGTCACATGCTAGGTTGATCTCCTGCATGAATCGACGTGCAATTACCCAATGATGACAGGGTCTGTAAAGGGAAACGTCCTGCTCACAGCCAACACCTCTACATTTAAATGCAGAGGATTCCAGCTGGGCGATAGGATGGGTACAGGTTTGCTGCCCGATTTGGTCAGTCACGGCATTTACCCTAACCCTCGCCCCTTTCCCTGAGGAAGTTGAGGGACTTCACCCGGATCTATTTGGAACTGAAAGGGTGGCACCTTAGTGTTTTCGCTTCATTGAGTGCACTATGAGCAGAAAACCATGGGCGTCGTAAGAAGGGTCGGGTTGGTCCAATCACGATCCTCGCTAAGACTCGCGTAGGGTCGCAACGGCACTGCAGAAACGCAACCCAACAAGGGCTTCATCATAATAGGCTGATCAGACCAGATTGTCATTGAGGGGTTGGTTAGCAGTCTGAGGTATGCCTGAGTCACCTTGCGGATGCAGTAAAGTCAAACCCAATCCCTGTACTGGACACGTTTTGCCGATTGGTAGTTGGCCGAATTTTGCTGGATGCGGGGCAGGGAAAGTGCATGCTAATATTTACTTAATGATTTGACTTCATTTGAATTGGGCTGTGTGATGTGCCGTGACGGGTAACACGGAGACATACAGAGAGTCGCGCATCAACAAAAGGAGCCTGAGAGCCACCTGCGGATCCATCGCTACAGGTACACAAGGCACCATTCTGTTGGGCGGTCTAGGTACATGCAGGTAGCCAAGAGAGAGGGAGCTTCAGAACACGAACTTGGTAGACAGAAGACCTGGCATCGCTAACACTTTGAGACGTTGGATCGATAGGCGAAGGTAACCACGATGTGTCATTGCAAAACAAGGTATGTACTATGTTCTGCGCAAGCCACGAGAGATGACGAAGGACTCACGTGGTGATGTTGATTGTTGATGTTGATAGTGGATGGCGATGCATAACAGTACGACGCTCCAACCACCAACAAACGGCGCGAATTTTGATTCATCATGTGCGCGACTTTTTCTCTTGCATGACTTTTTTTTTCGTTCGACTTCTTTTGTTCTGTCAGAGGAGGAAAATGTAGGGAGTCAAGAATGTACCATATCGATGCACTGTCACAAGTCCAAGTATCAAGGTGAGCGAGACTCGGATGAAGGCTCAGTACTACGAGCAAGTCAACCGACATATACCGTCATCTGTGGTTGCAGTGGTGTTTCGTTATCAGCACCAGGCAATGGCATGGGTACCAGGTTTGTTGCCTCATGCCTCATTTGGTATGTCATGGCACTCCTCGTCCTCACTCTTACCCAGTATGATGAGAAATGGGATGTGCTATGACATACAGTGGACATGGAGAACGGGACCCCCTTAAATGCATGACACCGTTGACGTCCGATCAGTAGGAACAATGCTGGGCAATACTACACGAGATATTAATATGGATATGGATTTGGATTTGCGGGAGCACTGCATGGTATCGCGCATTTCAGGGGGTCCCTGAAATGCGGGATATGAGATGTATGGTGAAAGATGAACGTGAGGAAATCGCACGTTGGTCATGGTTGCCCATCTGTACCAGCTTCGATTTTGAAACAGATGCTCACACAATCAAGCAATGCCACTCTCCCTGGTAGTAGCCACTGGAAGTCGCTTGACTGTTGTCTTGGACATCTGCATGGACATGATGTCATGGTATTCCTTTCAGTGATCACAACCATCGACAGGCTCGTTTCTTTGGTTACCCTGGTAGTAGTAGCCCGTCTTTTTGACATCTTGACTGCATTCATCCATGCATAAAAACATGCACAGTTCTCAAATGTGGAGGACTTTACGATGAAATGGTGCCAAGTTGGGTGATGGGAAAGTTATAATGCTGGTACCAGTTGGCAGTGGTGGCAACAATGACGATGGGGTTGAACATTGATCATGATCATGATCTGATTGTGTGAGACCTGTACACATACACATACACAAATAAATAAATAAAAATTTGAAGCTGGCACATGTTCGGGACTGCGGAGGCGTATTGTTACGGAATATTACATAAGGAAGGGGTCGAAGGGTGCGCAAGTGAGGTGAAATGACATGTCAATGTGACGGTAATGACAGCATGGATGGGCGGAGGGTCGAGGAGCATGTTCATCAGGGATGTGGAGATAAATAAGAGACGGAGACCCATCGGCTGACCATTCCACAGACCCACCCAGAAGCGAGTGATTAGCCGCCATAATCAACACAGTATGGCTGGAAAGAAAAAAGAGAAAGTGGGAGGGGCTGGAAACAAGGTGAGCTGGAATAGCATCTGATCAATAGGATCGTGGGATTGCTGATGAAGCTGACCAGATGATGATGGTGATGAAAAGGGAACGACAAGCAAGGTGAGGCCGAGTGTTTGGGTGTGCAGGGAAGACGACTGAGACTCACCCTGTACAGAACAGCAAGGTAGGGGAGACGTTCCTTCTCGAGGAGCGATCGAGTGCGAACAGTGAGCAGCCGACTCGAAACCTCAGTGAAGCACAAACTGGCCCTCGATGATCGCACTCAGAAAGCCATCTTTGGATATGCAAGGCTCGACTTGATTGAGAACAAGAATGAGATCCGCTTCGGGACCTGGAACAACCGCCCGTTAGAGACGCAACAGGTGAGGCAGCTAGTGCAGTCGTTCCTGACCAAAGGGGCGGACCGCTTTTCGTTCACAAAGGCAATACCATTGGTGGTGAAGAAGGGCAATGTGAAGAGGGAGAGTTACGTGACGAGCTACGCGACAGGGGCTGATACCACGATGGACCTGCCCATGCTGGAGATGGAGGAGGACGCGAGAGGGAAAAGGAAGCTCGTCGCCGCAGGAGGTCAACACCGACTGCACGCCGTGGTGGAGTGGACCAACATGCTGAGCAAGCAGCATGGGGAGTTGGCGAAGCACTGACGTACACTGGAACGACAGGCCAGCCAAGCGGTGGCAGCGATGCCGACGCTGACGCTGATCGACGAGGAGAACCGTGGATGGAAGGCAAAGCGGGACGCCCTGGAAGAGACGCTTGCGCTCAGGGGACAATGGATGGTTGTTCTTTACAACGCAGGTAAGCAGACCATCACATGACATCCCCCCGGCCCTGTCGGGGACTGTGCAACTGGAGCATCCATTCGTGACTGACGGTAGACCTGGGCCTCCGTAGAGAAAGTAACTCGCAAGCTCGGCCTCTACCTCTCCGAGAACGAAAGTGAGCACGTGTACAGACAGACCCCGGAAGAGGGTCTCGTACACATGTTCCGCACCCTGAAAGAAGGAAACAAGACCTACATTGACGTCGAACCGTGGGACGGGGTGACCGGAGCGCTGAGGAAGTGGGCGGAACTTCTGTCGCAAGACTATGTTTGGACCTTCATGGAGCGAGCAGAGCCGATGGGGATCTATCTGTTTGACGGCAAGACGGACATGAAGCTGCACCGCTTTCACAAGACAATAATGGGGACATCAGGTGGGGTGAGCGAAATCGGTCTCGCTTTCGACTTAACCTGCTGCTTACTCACGACCAACTTACTCGACATCAGGTTCTGTTATACATGGCAATGCAAATGGAAGACTATGTGAGCTCTTGCTTCAATGATGTGCCTATTGACGAAGGGGGGGTGGATGACCTAATCAAGGCGTCATACGACCAGGATCCATTGCAGCAAAGCTCTGCGCGGATACAGCTCCGATTGATCTACCAAACCATGACGACGTACGAAGCCAGGGAGAAGGGGGCAAGGGGTGCCGGATATGCCGTCCGGGAATGCTTCGACAACGCCTTCGTTGAGCATCTCGGGTCAATGTCAGAAGTAGAAGAGCTGTTCGGGAACCAGCTGTCATACCGCTGGAAGAAGGCAGTGGACGAATACCTGAAGGACGTGATCAAAGAACTCCCCCAGGTCATCACCACGATCACGACGACGGACGCACCGATGGACGATGATGAACGGGAGACGCTGGACTCGCTGCAATGGAGTGTTGCGAAGGTGAAGGTGCTCCGCAGGATCTTGGCCATGAGCAAGCCGGAGAACACGTCTGCGATGGTTCCCTTCATGTCACGTAGCGTGTACACCCATATGGCGAAGAGGCTTGAAGTGATCGACGAGGCACTGAAGGAGATAATGTCTGCTGGCTTCCCTCTGTGTCACACCGCAACCCCCTGCATTGCACATTTCAGGACCTCACTGAAATGTGCAATGTACCTTGTCATCCATCCGGAGGTACGACGCTGACCCATCTCGTTCATTTTTCAGATCTCTCGGTGGTGGGAACCGTTGATCGACATGGCACCCACCATCGGCAAGTATTGGATGCCCGGGTCTACATCTGCGTCCGCTGTCAGGGCAATCCAATCTCACTGTGACATACAAGAGGACTGCCGTTTCCACGCGGTCCGTTCGGTAAGTCATTCATTCTCAACACCATCTGGTCGGTTGACCTAGGGTAGTCCCCTCACAGTTCATTTACATGGTATGAAACCACTACCCGTCCTTCATCAATATGCAAATCCAACTCAAGGGTCTTGCCATCCTGCCCTGGATCGCCGTGCAGAACAAACTGTTGGCACTCTTTGGCATCAACAGTGACGGCCGCGAGACGAAGGAGCTCAAAGAAGCATGTGCAGTGACAGCCAGTTCTGCATTGAACAAGAGAAAGGCGGGCGCGATGACAACGACCACAACTGCCACCACGGCAACGAAAGGCAAGGCAGGAAAGAGGAGAGAGAACGAGACGAAAGGGAAGAATAAGGGCAGGGCAGCCAGTAAGAAGAAGGCGGCCATGTCCAGCAATTATGACAACGAAGACATGGACGAGAAGTTGGAGCTGGAGTTGGAGTTGGAGGACCGCGACAGCGAGGAGGAAGACAAGGATATCGACAAGGACGGCGAAGAAAGACAGACAAAGCACAGTTGCATTTGACACGAGAATGCGATGCGGCGACACTGGGCGACCATTGTGCGGCATGAGGAGTGGAGTGAGACCCACACTCTCCTCACAGGAAGCAGGCAGGACGGAAGAGAGAAGCACGCGCCAGCGTTGAACTTCACCAAGTCTCCCCCCAACTTCAATGAACCGTGGAAGAAGGTGTCCTGCCTCTCGAAGGAACGCCCAAACGTCACCATGTGGGGCCTCGCACTCATCGACTGGATGACCTGGGAGTGGAAGAACATCCCTTCAAATTCCTTCTCTCGCATGATGCGCTCGTTCACGGCGTCTGCGATCGCAGAATCCAGCGCCATTGTGTCCTACCGACACAAGCTGATCCTCTGTCACCCAGATGGAGGTGCGGCAGTCTTGCGCATGCGCATCCAGGACGCGGTCAGATAGTACCTTGTTCCGAAGGATCCTGGACAGACCGTGAAACTTCATCAGACTTCCCTCAAGGACTCGTTTAGCACCTCCTCTCAAGGCACTCGCCAGGCCTGCGGGTCACGCAGCATGCTCACCGAGGGCGACCTTCCGCCGGAAGAATGCATCACCTGGCCTGATGGGATATATGTCTTCTCGCCGGAGCAAGGACCCATCATCCATCTCATCCAGGTGGAGATAGCCCGGCTGGATCGCGAGAAGGCTCTTGGTTTGCAGCAACGCGATGTCCAGAGGGCAGTCAATGCGGTCCAGAGCCTGAGAGTCGCATGGCACGATCCGACCAGCAAGGCAAGCCCCTGGGAGAACCCACGCCTCGATGACGATGTCGCAGTCACTCTCCGAATTCTGGTCAATGTGAGATTCTTGCATGTCTTTGCATCTGACCCCTCACCATCTCGACAGGCCTTGAATGTCAACACCTACCGACAGCGCGCGATGCAGACGCACACCGTTCCGTTCGACCCGGCTGCAGCAATGGCGTCCACGCAACGTCTTCGGATTGTCATCAGAGATGAGGTTTCGGATGAGCACGACGGTGACGACTTCCTCATGGGCGCGTCGAAGATGCTATATGACGTTGGCCTTCCGACCAAAGCCGACTGCATCCAACATCTACAGGAACTCACCAGGCAGTACGAACAGTGGTCGGACGCACAGGCCAAAAGGGCGGAGAGCACAGTCACTGCGTTCCAGTTCATGAAGTACGGTAGGTTGCAACAGCCAGCGGAGGACGAAAGGGATGATGACGCCGATGCCTACGCACAAGCATCTGACAAGGATCCTGGCATGCTGGGATCAGACGAAGAGGCTCCGCCCACCTCGGAAGGGAGCCCGGATGATACCAGCAGAAAGATCCGTGACATCATCGCATTCCATCGTCCGTTCAATTCATGACACAGCTCCTCTCACCAGGAACGGATGTTGTTCGATCTCCTGATCGACGACCCCGCACTCTATGTGGACTACCCGACCACCTCCACCGGCGAGTTTCTCTCAGATGCCCCTCCACCTCCCAACCAACTGGCTTTGGTTCCCGCCCCTTCCGGTGAGTCCCTACCTAATTATTCCCATCGCTGCTCCCCCTCTCTCTTTGAAACGTGCGGTTGGTACATGCAAGGATATCGCGCATTTCGATGCGCTCCTGAAAATGCACGATATGGAGAGGTGCGTCTTGCTCATCTCTTTTCTTCACCATTGTCGTATATTGTCTTGTCTCGCCGTGCGCCATCGTTGAGTATGCCCAATGTTCATCAGATACACGTCGTCCACCAGCCGCAGCCATGTCCCTGTCAACCCTCCATACAAAATGTTTCGGTTCACACCTCGCGGAGGTCCAAGAGATTGAAGAATCCATCGAGCATGCCAAACCCTCGGTCAAGCCTGTCGATCCCATCGCAGATTACACCACCCCCAAGCACGACGATGATGACGCTTTCACAGCTGCTCTCACCCCCATCGCAACGCAGATCCTTCCCTCCCAGCATCGCGCCCTCGCTCTACAACAGTCCCGAAAACGTGACTGGGCACTCACCCTCTCATCAACAGGATCGAAAGATGGTCACACAGCAGAGCTGCGCATGCCAAAACCTTTGACCTCCAAACCATCTAGTGAGTTCTTCTGCTGCTCTTTAATATACTTCTCATCGCATCGCCCGGAACTCAATAGAACGTGCGTCGAAGCGCAAGAAGGTTTCTGATTCCGCCAACACGTCCACATCCCACGCCCCATCCTCCTCAATCCCTGTTCCTGTCGACAAGAGCTTTTAATCAGGTGTGATACAATTTTTTTTGGTGCGTTTCCATCCCTCTTTTGCTCTAACCCCCTCTCTCACTATCCCTCAAAGGTCTGTATAGCTCCATTCCCCCCCCCTTCCTGCTTACCATCTACAACATCATGTCCTTAGTCCATGTATCTGGATGCAAAAATATTCTTTTTTGCGGTGTTCGTTTTCTCTGATATTTCGCATGCTGAAAAGCGTATTGACTGATATGACATACATAAGCATGACCTCCTCATGTAGTTACTTCACGAGCAGAAAACAAACAAAAGGCTTCAATGGTGTAGTCAGAAAGGTCCGTGTCGAGAGCTGACACGTCCCCATCTTACTTAGAAACTTAGAAACCCCACCTCCATCTCGAGGATGCTTAGGGTTTGAACGTTCCCTGAGCAAACATTGACCAGGATGTGTTGGAGTACGTGTTGACGCGGATGGATGTTAATCAATGTGGGTCATCGGCGTGGGGGAGGGGGAAAGTCAAGTACCCGCTTAAGTACCTACCCGAGTACCACGGCTGGCTCCATAGGAGGTCAAAGAGGTAGCGAACAGCGACATGACGAAGTACTGGAAGGTATGATCTAATTTCAAGCAGCAGGAGACCACCACGTTGAGGGGCGACATCGGGTCGATATGCATGTTGGACGAGAGAAGTATGAGCTACTGGGCAGCTCTGGAGATGTGCAGGAATGGACCTTGAGTGAGTTTATGTACGAAGGCACGCTTGGAGAGTTCACTGTGGGCTGAGATCTTAACGGATGCCCAACGGAGCGATCAAGTATATGCATGCCATATATGTCAGCAGAGGGAGAGGGCGAGTGAGACAGACCGCCATGTGCAGGTAGGGACGTGGTCGAGCCAACCAAGGATCTAGCCAAGGATCTACTCATGAACTAGTGGCGAATGTATGTATCTCGTTCGAGACGGCGTGTGCCATCCATGAAGTGGAGTCGTTTGTAAGGCAGCAGTTACAGAGCACATCTCTAGACGTTGTGAGACCTACAAACTATGGACTACGACACTACCAGCGGTTGTAGCTCGGTGTGACCCAGGAAAATTGTATATATTGGTTTTCGCATAGGCTGACGTTCGGTCAGGCAGTAAGGATGGTCTATGCTTGGTGAGGTTCGGTGAGGTTCGGTGAGGTTCGGTAAGGTTCAGTAAGGTTCGTTCAGGTTCACGCAAGTTTGGTTCAGTTTGTTGTGACATGCATTTTAGCTGGGATTCCTGTCCCTGAAAACTACAGCAATGTGGCAGTATCTCGCTACCCAGATCTTCATAGTTCGAAGCAGTACGTTCAACTTGCAGATATCGTCCCATGGAGGCGTTAACCCTCATTGTAGCTTAACGTACTATCTACCTGAACACTTCAGCCTGCACAATTCCATGGCATACATGCCCTACTTATTCTTAGCTATGAGCAGAAATAAACGGCCGTCCAATATTTCTTTCATAGCTAGGCCAGGTACTGATGGAGATTAGGTTGGGGATGGGGCAAGAGCCGGCGTACCCGTGCCAATCTCTGAGGAAGAAATCCAACTTATGCGTGTGTTCTCGTGGCTTATAGGCGTATGTTCACGCAAGCAGACAGAGGTTCGAGGAAGTAAAATCCAAATCAATACAAATTGGTTGAAAAACAAGAATGGGACGCAGAGGACAGCACGCTAACCAAGGGAGCCAGTGCCTCACGTGGTCATTATGTCTGGCAGCATGAAATTAAATGGAACAACCGCGGTGATGGGAGCCGCTCCCGACTTCGCTGCGAGCTGGTTTTGAGGAGGGGCCATCTGGCCAGATAGACCGGCTTCAGATGCGTCGTCAAAGGTCAGGCGTCGGAATAGAATGAAAACAGCGTGCTTACCCTCGTCCTCGACATCCACCCTAACCGCCTTCTCCTGCTCCTGCTCAGTACCAGCAGGTGTGTTCGCTTCTGGCCGGCGTGCCTCGTCCCTGTCCCCTGCGCATATCGTGTCCATGGCCGTACGATTTCTCGCCAAGTTGCGCAAAGCCGTGCCCTCCTCTTCTCCCTTTCCCCCACCCTCTCTAGCTGCCATAGATACCGCTGCCGACACGCCAGGGTCTACCTCTCTTTCTGCATCTGCATTGCCTCCCTCCTTCTCCAGCCACACCAGTCCAATTCCTGCCGTACCATTGACGAGGGTTGTCACTGTGTCTAACAGGCGTCTCAACAAGTTAGCGACTCTCGACTGTGAGGCGCATAATATCGCTTACCGGTCCTCGTGCCTCTCGTGGGAAGTCGCCTCAGCAGGAGCTGGTACCACTCGGATAGCGCATCGACCAAGATGACGCATGTCGCCCGGGATGCTAACTAATCCACATTCATGTCTAACCATTCACTGGTCAGGACAGATCCCAGCGCTGCGTCGTATGACGCCCAATCTAAATGAAGGGTCAACGAGGAATGTGCAGGATCATAGACGTCGCGACTTATCGAGAGTGAACGGATTGATCCGCTCCAAGTCTAGATGCTGGTGTTCTTCCCGCCTGCACCAGGCTTTGATGCGGCTTGGGTTATGGTAGCCAACGATGTATTCTGTCGTCAGATACATGTCGAAATACTGGAATTGACTGTGTTCGGACAGCTCGTTCCTGAGCTCGATGCAGCCCAGAAGGAGCTGCTCCACTACCATGTCCATCAAGACAAGCAGGCACTGGACAAGTCGAACAGCGGCTGGAAGTAGCGCCGACCTTGCTCCTCGGTGCAGGATGCTGTACACCTTGTACAGCATGTAATAACGCCATAGAAAACGGCTCAAGTATTCGGTGTAGCGAGCGGGTATCATTGTCTTGACGGTCGGCGTCGCTCCCAAAGTGGATGTTACGTTTTCTCTTTTTCTTACGTTTTCTCTTTTTCTTTCCTTCGTCTTCTCTTCCGCTCTGCGGAGTTGCGCGTTCGAACACTCCCGCGCTCCACTTATTCTCTTGTACTATAGATCCCGGCTCGATCCGTACCCCATACCCTGGGGCTTCCATTTCTCCACGTTAACCTTCCGCTTCTTTCCTGATCCCCTGATCTCCTGATGCCTTCCATACCCCATACCCTGGGGCTTCCGTTTCCCCGCATCAGCCTTCCGCTTCTTTTCTTCCTGATCTCCTGATGCCTTCCGTACCCCATACCCTGGGGCTTCCGTTTCCCCGCATCAGGCTTCTGAACTTCTCCCGCGCCCTGCGCCCTTCCAGTGACTAAGCATTCTTTCCATTTCCATTCTATTCCACCGCTTAGTCACTTCTCATTTCTTCACGTATATAAACCCTCCAGTAGACTACGGTGTTTCCTCACGTTAGATCTACTCAATCTAACCTCCGTTGTCCTCTGAGTCCTTCGTCCCTTCATCCCTTCGTCTCAACGGCATACTTCTACGTGTGGCCGTTCACTATCGAATTATCCTTCGTACCTTCGTCCCTTCGTTACCAAGTCACCTTCGACCCTCAGCAGCATCGTTTACAACAACTCGCCGACCCTCGTACTCCCCGTCGGGAGTAACCTAGTGTTGAGTCTACGCTCGTCCCTACCCGGGCCAAGCGTAACAAAAGATCTAACATATCTCACCGGAGCTATTTTCAATATAGTCTCCCACCATATCGTCATCCAACTATAGTTGGTGGAACGCGTTCTGCGACAGCAACGAGGACGCACCACTCTCTGATCACGAAGACACCCCCGAGTCCCACCCCGAGTCCTCTGCCGAATCCGACAATCTAAACGTCGCCCTTGACCCTCGCTTTCGCGTCGCAGATCCCATCCGCGACCTTTCGCATCATCTTTCGTCATCCCTTCGACTTCCACGAACTCCCACCCCGCCATCGCCGACCCCAGTCAACTCTCAACCACTGTTATTCCCTGTCCAACCTTCCTATGCTCCTCCACCG
This sequence comes from Caloboletus firmus, assembly GCA_038094755.1. Lineage (NCBI taxonomy): Eukaryota > Fungi > Basidiomycota > Agaricomycetes > Boletales > Boletaceae > Caloboletus > Caloboletus firmus. The sequence continues at coordinate 23,366 of JBBPUO010000187.1, read as the reverse complement.
CTTCCACCCCTTTTATCGTTCCCCACTATGTCCCACAACAAACCCACCGAACTCCGTATCGCCGTTCCAGAACACTATGACGGATCGGCAACCACCGCAGCCAACTGGATCAACTTGGTCCGGTTGTACCTCCACGTTAACCAACAAGTGTACGACACCGACTCTAAGCAAATCGTGTTTGCTCTTTCGTATATGACCAAAGGAACCGCGGTAGATTGGGCAACTACCTTTCGGATCAAAGCAATCTCGGGGACCGGTGTCACCCTCGGGACTTTCTCGGATTTTGTTACACAGTTCGAAGCCGCCTTTAAAACCACCGATACCATCGCTAACGCCATCGCTTGGCTTTCCTCAGCCGAAGTCAGCAAGAAACTCTCACTCGAAGCCTATACGCTCGAGTTTAAGAACAAAGTAGCTCTCTCTCAGATCTCCGATGATAACGTCCTTATAGGATACTACTCTTCGGGACTTCCGACATGGCTGATGAAACGGATCATCACTATGGATCGCAAACCCACCACCATCGAGACCTGGTACACCAAAGCCGCGTACTTCAACACCCAATGGAAGCACGCCACGGAAATAGAAAAGCGTAGGAATTCCAGAGGAACTTGTCAACACTTCACGTCTACGCCCAAACCCAAGGAAATCAAAGACCCTAACGCCATGGACGTGGATGCCGTGAGAATCAGAAAGCTAACCCCGGAGGAAAGGAAGTGGTGTATGGAAAAGAAACTCTGTTTTAGGTGCCGAAAACCGGGCCATCTTAGCAACGCGTGTCCAACTTTCTCCCTTACCCCCATTCGTCCCGACAAGCCGAAGAACGTGAAGGAGGTAAAGGCCGAAGAAGACGATACCCTGCCTAAGTTGATGGAAGTTGATGATGACGATGACGAAGAAGACAAGGAAGTTTTGGTGGCGGATTTTTAAAACGGGAAAGTAGGACGACATCTAATTTCCCTGACAAGGACGGTGTAGTAGTATGATCCTCGCAAAATATGCAAGTCCCCGTGCAACTCGTACTAGCAACGTCCATGCAAATCGTCGAAACCCCCGCCCTAATCGACAGTGGAGCCCAAATCAACTGTATCGACCGACATTTCGTCAATCGCTTCAATTTTCCAAAGACAAAATTAGAACGACCCTTTTACGCTCGAAACACCGACTCCTCCCGGAACGCCAACGGGAAAATAACCCACTCTTGTTCCCTATTCCTTTCCATTAACGGGATCTGTAGCTCGGCAATCTTCCACGTGCTTGATTGTGGAGACAAGAATTTGATACTCGGGTTGCCGTGGTTAAAAAAGGTAAACCCTATGATTGACTGGACAAAACAGGAAATCATCATCAAAGAATCCACCGACAAATCAACGCGTCTATACAACAGCCACCTGACTGGTTTGAAATTACCGACTAGCCGTTTCCCCGCCAAGGAACCCACGACCTCACCACCGCCAAAACACCGGTTCGTTCACACGGTCACGGACCAACACCTTCATTCGTACCTGGACCACGAAGACGAAGACTGATACGTCCGCCGAGCCCTTCGAAATCGACTCCTATATCGTGTAACACGATACGGAAATAAATTCTCCCCTCTAGGTTGCCCCTTTGTCGGCAAAGTCACCACCGCCACCGAACTCGCAGCAGAAGCGGCCAAGGATAAACCCAAAGTTACGCTGCTGCCGGAATACGACGACTTCGCCTCAGTTTTCTCCAAGGAAGCTACTGATCACGTTCCCCCGTCTAGACCCTATGACCATGAAATCAATCTAGATGATTCCTTCGTTCCGAAGATCGGAAAAGTCTATCCCCTGAACCCCGAAGAACGGAAAGCTACCAAAGACTTCCTGGAAGAAAACCTCAAGTCCGGGAAGATCCGACCTTCCAATTCGCCCCAAGCCTCGCCATTCTTCTTTGTCAAGAAGAAGGACGGAAAACTCCGACCCTGCCAAGACTATCGCTACGTCAACGAACACACCGTCCGCGACGCCTACCCTCTACCCTTAATCTCCGATCTCATGGACAAACTGCGGGACGCCAAGCTATTTACCAAATTCGACGTCCGGTGGGGATACAACAATGTCCGAATTAAAGACGGACATCAATGGAAAGCGGCGTTCATCACCCATAAGGGGCTTTTTGAACCAACGGTGATGTTCTTTGGATTATCAAATTCTCCCGCGACATTTCAGCGTTTCATGAATGACTCCTTCCGAGATATGATCGCGGAAGGATGGTTGGTAATTTACATGGACGACCTCCTGATCTTCTCTCCAGATGAAGCTACGCACACCGAGTATACAAAGCGAGTTCTACAACAGATGTCCGAACTTGACCTTCACTTAAAACTCGAGAAATGTACCTTTGCCGCCACAGAAGTCGACTACCTGGGAATGATCGTCAAACCCGGCCAGCTCGCCATGGACCCTGTCAAACTGGAGGGGATTGCAAAATGGCCGACCCCGGAAAAGGTAAAGGACGTACGCTCCTTTTTAGGGTTCGCCAATTTCTACCGCAAGTTCATTCCACAATATTCCAATATCGCTCGATCCCTCCTCGACCTCACCAAGAAAAGTTGCCCTTGGTCCTGGTCATCGGACTGTGACTCCGCGTTTAACCAATTGAAACAGCTTTTCCTAGCTCGTCCAGTTCTCCAACTCCCCAACCTCTCCGCCCCCTTCGCTATTGCCACCAATGCCTCTCAACACGCTTCCGGCGCTATTCTCCTTCAGACCGATGACAACGGCGACTGGCATCCCTGCTCCTACCTCTCCCAATCTTTCTCCCCCACGGAACGTAATTACGACATTTACGACCGTGAACTTCTCGCTATCATTCGGGCACTCAAAGCCTGGCGTCACTACTTACGTGGCGCCCTCCACCCGGTCCAAGTGTTTATGGACCACAAGAACCTCACCTTCTTCCGTTCTCCCCAATCCCTTAACCGACGTCAAGCTCGTTGGTTACTCGACCTCGCCGACTTTGACCTTCGGCTCGTCCATGTCCCCAGCAAGTTGTTAGCCGGTCCCGATGCGCTCTCCCGGCGTCCCGATTTCCTCTCCTCTTCCGCCACCACCGACAACTCCGACGTCACCTTACTGCCGGACTCCCTTTTTGTCTCTCTTGTCGACGCCACCCTACATTCCTCTATTTCCGCCGCTTCCGCTTCGGATCCCCTCGCTCTCCGCACCCTCCAATCCCTCTCCACCGACGTTCCGGCTCCCCTCCGCTCCCGTCTTGCCGATTGGCAATTCCTTGACAACGTCCTTTATTATCGCCGCCGTGCCTATGTTCCCCCCGTTGGCTCCCTCTGCCATGACATCGTGGCCCGCTGCCATGACCATCCGACCACCGGCCACCCGGGTTTCCTCAAGACCCACCAGCTCGTCTCCAGGGAGTTTTGGTGGCCGGGCCTTGCTTCTTTCGTCCGTTCCTATGTCTCCGGTTGCGGCGCCTGCCAGCAGCACAAGGTCATCACTCATCCCGTCACTCCTCTGATGGTCGGTATTCCGTCTCGGGCTCACCGCCCTTTCCAGCAAATCTCTTGCGACCTCATCACCGGCCTCCCCGTTTCCTCCGGCTTCGATGCCTTATTGGTCGTGGTCGACCATGGGCTTACAAAGGGGGTAATTTTATGCCCTACAAAAACCACCGTAACTACAGAGGGTATCGCTACCCTCTTTTTCCACAAAGTATACAATCGGTTTGGATTACATGACAAATTAATCTCAGATAGAGGACCCCAATTTGCTTCGTCCTTCGCCAGAGAACTCGGAAAACTTCTCAAATACGACTTAGCCCTTTCCACCGCATATCACCCACAGACCGATGGAGAAACGGAGCGGGTAAACCAAGAAATCGAAACCTACCTTCGGATCTTCTGTGGAAACCTACCGACTACCTGGGCCGACTCCATCACTCACACCGAATTCGCCCACAACCACCGCCCTCACTCAGTCACTTGGCAATCACCATTCTACCTCATGATGGGGTATGAACCCCAACCCTTACCTTCTATTATCGCCGAAACCACTAACCCAGCCGTGGAAACACGGCTGAAACATTTAACCAAGATCCGAGAAGAAGCTATCGCAGCTCATGATCTAGCTCGACAGCTGATGAACTCTAGAACGAGAAAACCCTTTACCCCATTTCAAAAAGGGGACCGCGTCTGGCTAGAAGCACGGAACCTCAAACGATCTGTAGCCCACCCTAAACTCGCAGCAAAACGCGAAGGACCCTTCTCCATCACGAAGGTTATTTCCCCCGTAGCATATCAACTCCGACTTCCCCAAACCTGGAAGATTTACCCCGTGTTCCACGCTTCTCTTCTCACCCCCTATCACGAGAACTCCGTCTACGGAAAGAACTTCCCCGCACCCCCACCAGAGCTAATAGAAGGTGAGGAAGAATATGAAATAGAAAAGATTCTACGGCATAAAGGAACCGCACGGAATCGCTCCTTCCTGATCCGGTGGAAGGGCTACTCCGCGGAAGATGATTCATGGGTTCCCAAACGGGATCTAAAACATTCTCCCTCCGCACTCAAAGACTATAAAGCTCGATACCCTTCGACGTTTTCCCCCAGCTCCTCTTGACCTTTCCTCAACCATCACCATGACCTCGATCTCCTCCCCTTCTTCGTTAACTTCGTCTCCCTCTCCTTCTCACCCCTCGCTACCCATCGTTGATAATATCTCCCGTCCCGCGTCCACCGACCGATCGCCCATCCGCTTTATCACTCCCATTACCCCAGAAACCTGGCGTGCCAACGTCTCACCTCCTCCCCTTCCTTGCCGCAACTCTCCCGACTTATCCGTCACCCTCCGCCCTGTTCATGAGTCACCAGGGACCCCAACACTTACCGACGATGACCTACTGCCGGCAGAGAACTGTGTACGCTCCGTTGACGTCCCTGAATTCGCTCATCCATTGCAAACCGAACACCTTGACGGTGGACGGCTCGACTCCCTTCACATCGCTTTAACTAGTTCTCGTCTTGCTATTCCTCTCGCTTCCTACCTTGACATGAATTCCCCTTTGTTTCTCCTTTATCAGATGTACCTTCAGATCGCTCGTCTTCCTTTATTCGCTACTAGACTTACTCATTCCTCCCTCGCAGAACAGGCATTCCACGCTACGCAGCTCCAAGGGATCCACGTCCACATCGAAGCGGCCATTCTCGAACTTATGCACCAACTCGGGATGGCGGAGTTCATCGAAGACATAGATCGTTACTTAGAGGAGCTCCAACTCGCGCGGGCCGCCACAGTCATCACACAGGTCGAATGTCTTACCTTAGCGGTAGAAACTCCGGAAGCGTCTACCACACCCCTCACACCATTAGAACTGTCCGCCCTGGAGCGGGCCGAAGCTGTTTGGACTGGCGGAGATGGTCAGATCCCTCTCACCCCCGATCATCCAAGGTTCTCCGAGACCTGTTTCAATTGCCGTCGTCTCGGACATATCCGAGTCAACTGCATTTACTATGAGTGTCCTTCTTGCGGCGTATGGGCCCCAGGCCATCTCGCATCTCGTTGTCCCGCTCGCCGACCAGCTCCTCCATCACCTATGTCCAGCTCCGCGACCTCCTCTTCCTCTTACTCCAGTGCTCCCGCACGTTACGTTCCACCTCCGTCTTCCCGCCGTAACATCTACTCCGCCCATCGCCCTATCCCATGCCGTCCCCGTTCCCCCATTACTTCTAACGACCCCAACATCGATTCAGATGATGTTTGGGACGACTCCGCCTACGCCAACATCACCGGTTCTCCGGGCCACTACAACGTGGATTTCTGAAGAAGCTGCGTCGTGGACTTGCTATGTAGTGAGGGGATAATGTTACGTTTTCTCTTTTTCTTACGTTTTCTCTTTTTCTTTCCTTCGTCTTCTCTTCCGCTCTGTGGAGTCGCGCGTTCGAACACTCCCGCGCTCCACTTATTCTCTTGTACTATAGATCCCGGCTCGATCCATACCCCATACCCTGGGGCTTCCATTTCTCCACGTTAACCTTCCGCTTCTTTCCTGATCCCCTGATCTCCTGATGCCTTCCGTACCCCATACCCTGGGGCTTCCGTTTCCCCGCATCAGCCTTCCGCTTCTTTTCTTCCTGATCTCCTAATGCCTTCCGTACCCCATACCCTGGGGCTTCCGTTTCCCCGCATCAGGCTTCTGAACTTCTCCCGCGCCCTGTGCCCTTCCAGTGACTAAGCGTTCTTTCCATTTCCATTCTATTCCACCGCTTAGTCACTTCTCATTTCTTCACGTATATAAACCCTCCAGTAGACTACGGTGTTTCCTCACGTTAGATCTACTCAATCTAACCTCCGTTGTCCTCTGAGTCCTTCGTCCCTTCGTCTCAACGGCATACTTCTACGTGTGGCCGTTCACTATCGAATTATCCTTCGTACCTTCGTCCCTTTGTTACCAAGTCACCTTCGACCCTCAGCGGCGTCGTTTACAACAACTCGCCGACCCTCGTACTCCCTGTCGGGAGTAACCTAGTGTTGAGTCTACGCTCGTCCCTACCCGGGCCAAGCGTAACAGTGGACGCCTTCTCAAACACGACTGCCATCTTATTTTTTGGGGTACGTTGGACTGTGTACGTCAGCTGTGGGATGAAAGATAGCACGGCTTTGTTGTGCTTGTCGCCTGCTATGGTGCAGGGGTAGAAGAGATCAGACATGGTTGGGGGTGGAATGGTCAGAAACGGGACGTCAGTGGCGACAAATGTTCTACTTTATATAACCCTTGATTAGTCACGTTATTAGTTCTGCCAGACAATTGCAGTCCAAATTAGGTCTGACGCTAAATGCATGCTTGCCAAGGCGCCGTTGCCCTTCGCTAGGCACCTCCCCGTTTGGATAACAATGCTGCGCTGGGTCTGGATGACAAGCCACCCTCCCACCCCCGGCACCCCTTGTGATGCAAAGCACCATCCTCAGGATTACTGTGGATAAAAGATGGGAATAGGTAAGGCGTGGTCAGGTTCGGTCAAGTTCGGTCAAGTTCAAGACGCCGTGGGTGTCGATGCATATGACAGTCATGCAGTACATGCCATAAACGCACCCACATTGAAGCGGTGTCACGAATGTAACTGAATGCCCAGCCTTTTTGTGAATAGTGAGCAGGCGGACAATGTGACCCGCAACAGGGTTGGATCACAAGGCACTCCATGTCGCCTATCAGTCAGTGAGTAACTAATGCACAGGCGTTGTGCGGGGATAGTGAGTGACGACCGTTTAGACAAGGCAAACGGTGTGAGCCACAACAGGGTTGGATTACACGGCAATCCATGTTGCCCATCAGAAAGCATGATCGGGGCAGTGCCGGATACAAAGGGTATGTTAAGCGGGATTGAACTTGACCGAACCTGACCGAATCTTGAATACTGCTTCATATGAACGGTTGTCAACCTAACATTTTTAGCCATACACAAACCTAGCCACAGCCCAAGTTCCGATATTAGTCACAGCACTGCCTAAGCGTACAGATTGCGATGTCTAACTTACAGTATTTCCGGGTTATCACGCGCTAGTTTGGAATCAAAGCATTGCGGCCTGCATATTCAATCAACCGCCATGTTCTCCTACCACAATGATAATGGAGTATCACTATCTCTGCGATCCGGCAAGGTGTTGGTCATCCTTTATGTTGTTTCTCTTTTGCTTTCCTAAATGCAACTATGTACTGACCTGGCGTGATATACTTCTACTTGGGCACCGAGTTATCTAAAATAATTTAAATCCAAATTATTTGCCTGTGGCACTGAAAACCACTGCCCTGGGATGGGGTAAGCCAGTTGGATGGTGAAGTTGAGAGATCACGGTGTGACAGTAAAATAATGGATGCATACATGAATTTCCAGCTTAGATTACTTAATTAGATTCGGAGTCAGGGAAATCCTGACATAGGTTTTTGGCAGCCAGAGGACATTGTACCGCCGTTGCGTTACTTACATCATCAAATCGATAGCCGAGTAGTGCCGATCGATTCTAGGCTGCACATTATGTACGGTCAAAAACAAGTAACGGAACAGCTATGTTAGACGCATTGAGATTCGATATAGTTGAGGACGTCTAACAATGTCAGTTGAGTGTGCAAAAGTTCCATCTTACATTTTGAGGCTGTGATGAAGGACTGAACGGCCATCTCGATTGCCGGGTCAACGAGCGGATGGGCGATTGGCCGATGCGAAACGTTGGCTTTTCTCGTTATCATCGTGGTGACCGTGGCGGTATCATTGAACACTGGCCTCAAATTCAACGACATTACGATCCGTCAGCGAGGTGGCATGTACCGAAATCCGGCACTCCAGTTATGTCAATCCCATCTGCAGCCAGGCGGTCGTGTTCGGCATCGCCGGTAGACTCTGCTAGATAACATGGGGTAAGACGTCGAGCGCGGCGATGGATTTAGCGATGGACTCACAATAGCTCTGGATGAATCATCTGACTTCTATTCGCCTGGCGTCTCTAGCTTCACGACTAACGAACCGACCAGCAGTTTGGCCTATTGTGGCTGGTTGGGAAGGACGATTGTCGGCAGGTGTGGATTCCTGGGTTGTGCAGTTCTGCTGAGCAGACGGTACCGGTTGCATTTTCCCGCCTGCTATGAATGTGGGTATTGTTGGAATCCCCATTGAAGCTAGATCTGCCAGTGATGCTGAGAGGAATGCATTTAGACAGACGAGCAGCGGATTTGGCTCAAATGGGGGAGGGCTTGGAATGCGTGCGCTGGCCAGATCTACAGGAGGGCCAGACGTACCGTTGAGGAAGTCAGGCCCAGCAGCAGGAGGGGTGGAGACCCTAATATATGCGGAGCTGATGCTGGGCCATCCGCCTGCCAAGGATACGGGATAAGGCTTGAATGGAGGGGGACTGGGAAGGCGCATGCTGGACAGGGCCAGAGGCTGAAAGGGAGGTGGCGTGGGGACTCACATGTTGGAGAGGCCGAGCGGTGAAGTTTGCGATGGCGATGGGTGCGACGTGCTCCTGCAAGAGACAGTATCTGCAGGATTGAGGAAGATTGGAACGGGGATTCGATAACGGAGACTGCTACGCGCACTGTCATCAGAGAGCATGTTCATATCCAGCTCAGATGTGAAGCTGTTCGAATGGGACATCGAGCCAGTAGAAGTCGAGAGACCATCGGCTTGGTGAAAAGGAAATAGTTAGCTGAAAAGGAGAATTACCAGGGGAGATATACCTGGAATGACGAATCTGACTGTTCCTTCCATGGCAGGTCGGCAGTTATGGAGCTAGAGAAACAACTGGGTGCCCGGGTGCTGCAAGGGACTTCACGAAAGGATGGATGCGCAGCGTGGGAGGTTTGTGCCCAATTAGCCGAGGTGCGGTGGGGGAGGAATGCGCAGACGAATGAGCCGGACGGTTAATCCTCGGTCAGTGTGGACTTTCATGATAGCCGAGAATTCAAGCGCCCATCGCTTAAAGCCGAATGTATACACGGGCGCAACTGCCCTTTACCCAACCAAACCACGTCTCCCTCACCATTCATCATCCCCATCCACATAAACTGAAATATTTATGTCAGTTCGAGCCCAGTCCATTGTAGATGAGGCTGCTGCGGCCATCAATGTTATCATTAAGTCGAAGGTGGTGGGGGCGCCACAGGCCAGGATGGTGCATGTAGCGGCATGGCATGAAGCCATTTTTTCGATCCAAGTGCAATTGGTGCGTTTTGCTCTTTAATGCGTGAGGCCGACGTGAAATTTTTGCTAGGACATCATCCGGTCTGTGGCCACGAGTGCTGAGGTGATCCTGGCCGTCGCGGTGGCATGTGATATCCAGCTTGCTGCATATCAAAATGATCGTTGGCCCGACTGGGCAGCCATTCTCAAGGGGGACATAGGAGAGCGATCCGACCACCCATGGCTGACTGTTGGCTGTGAAAGCAGGAAAGAGGGGGCATTCAGCCAGTTGGCTGAAGGGACCTCAGTCACAGGGCAGTCGACAAGGTCGAGAAGAGTGCTCGACCAGGGCCAGGCTGAAGCTCCCATCATCATTGATGACGACGACATGGAAATGGTGAAAGAACAAGACAGGGAGAATCAGATAGGGACGAGGAAGCACAGGGAATGGAAGGCAGAGGACATCGAATTGGCATTTCCTGAAGGCCAAGAAGCGTGGAGGAAGCCGGGCGATAACGGCAAGGGAAAGGGGTGGACGATAGACGACGGTGATGCCCAAGAAGTTCAGCGTGGTCGGTCAAAATGCAGGGTCGACCCATCCAAGGATTCATCCGACAGGAAGAGCGTGCCGAGATCGACGAACCCTTCACCAATTGGACTGCCTAGCAAGACAACGCGGGAGTCACCTAGCCAGGCATTTGGATCGGATGCATGCGAGGCCTGCAGACTGCGAGATGGTGCATGCACCCGCAGGCCAGGCCAGGCATGTTTGGAATGCAACACACACAAAGCCTGGTGCTTCTTTGCCAGGAAGCGTGGAAGATCAATGTCTCATCGCCCCCGTTCTCCCTCCATTGACCATCCAACCCTGTCATCTCTAGATGCCTCATGATGGCGAGGCCAATCTCGCTCCTGCGCTTCCACCTCCAAAGTTACACCTAGATCGCCTTCGACGAGTAGTCGTCCGGCGACGACAACAACCGCAGAGCAGAAAGCTCTGGTTCTGAAAAGTGCACGCCGACCCGAACGCTCTTGCCCTCTAACTGAGAGCGTGCAATCGGCCTCGAATGATCCAGGGCCGATGGATTTTGGCCCCCTCACAAAGAACACCCGAAAGGACACCACGGTGACACCTGGTCTCTCGAAACGGCCAAAGAGTAGGCCATTCATTTACAAAATCATCGGGTCGCTAATGCTTGAATCATAGTGCTGCCCACGGTCTTCACACCGCCCCCAAAGAGGACCATCGCCATGCTGCCTCAGAAGGAGCTAGAAGTGAATAGGGTGGTGCAGAAAGAGTCGGTACCGAGTGCAAGAGATCACAAGGCTGCAGATCTCCCTCTGGACTACGATGGCCTGTTCCGGGCCTACGAGATGATGCAGGCGGGATTCGTGAATGTGCAAGATCGCCTTGACTCCATAGAAAGCACCATGGCGACATTCGGCCGCATCCTTGAGGGAATCTGGCGGGATCGTGGTGGCACCTCGGAAGAGCAGGTATGCAGAAGGGTTTCTCACATACGATTTCCCTTCCAGCAACGACGCACACAGGCTGGTACAGCTGCCGGGTCACTATCAGTCACATTATTCTCAAAAGCATCCCGTGCCCTGTCACCTGAAGCTCAGCCGTCGACCAATCCCTCAGGTCCTCCTTCCACAATCCCATCCGGGAAGGAAACAACCGCCTCCCTATCCTCCCTTGCCACCGCCACCCTCCTGATTCTCCCTCACCTGCAGGGAGATCGTGAGCCGGCAGTCTCCTCCCCAACCCCTCCTGGCTCGATTCCCATCAACCTATCCAAGCTCCCGGTAATGCAGCGATCAATGCCAGCTGGAAAATGGCCAGACCCATTTCATACAGCGGGTTGCGTTGTCAACCCTGCCCTGTCTCTGCAGTGAACCAGCCTTCTTATGCAGGCGATCCAAGGCGTCTCGGCCACTCCATCAAATCATTCGACCCTGACTTCCTTGCCGGCGGTCGAAGCCTTGTCAGAGCTGAATGACTCTGCCAAGTCTGTCGGATCTTCTCCTTCATCCAGAGGTGATATGGAAGAAAACCAGGTAAATGGAAATGGAAATGCCATGCAGGATGTGGAGGAAGGAGGTCCCACGGATGCCATTGCGCCATAATGCCATGCTAACTCTTACTATGCGGTGTCTGAATCCCTTTTCCCCCTTTCACATGAGTGAAGTATTTCTAATATACATTTGTTGCGCATTTAATATGCTAGGAAGCTCAGAAAAATGGAACTCAACACGTGCTGTATTTTTCTGGCTTCCTTACTTTCTGGGTAGCTCGCTGCGTTTACAAATGGATCCTAACCTGCATTCTAACCTGCTGGACCCTTCCGAGGCCGCACAGACCTATGAAGGGTGATCATTGCTATAGAGATCTAAGTCTGAAATAGTCACCTAGCCAAGTATATGTATAATCACACGCCATACGGCTGATTTCGCTGTGCTGCCTTATGGCTAGGTTGCATGAGTTTATAGACTCTGGCGGCTACGGTATCTGGGGTCCCTGGATGTTCCTAGCTTGGCTGCAACGGTCTTTAAAGGCATCGCTCATCCACACTGAACCACAATTCACTTTACTACCGACCCCATCCATGGACCGCTGCGTTCTCAACCAGCTCCACCAGATCTCGCAGAGCAGATTCCATATGCTCCTCTGCTACTGCTGATGCCGCCTCGAACAGGCCTTGATGTACTTCGAAGTAACAGAGCTTCACGACTGGCCAGAACTTTGGTGGCAGAATCTGGCCGTTGACATTGTAAGGCTCCCAGATGGTCTCAGGTGATCTCAATCTGCAGCAGATGGATGTTTAGAAATTTTTAAATGAGCTTCTGGCAATATATGCCGGTCATGAATCAGCGCCCCCGCCAACTCCGGGGTACTGGCTGGTGCTCTTTTCTCCTGGAAGTTCTCGAGAGGAATCCGTTTCCACTCTTCATCGTAGCAAAGACAAGTATGCTGATGTGATATTTGATATGAGAGCTTCTGCCACGTTGGGAGCAGGACTGGTACCATCCCTCCGGAGGCTTCACAGATGCTTGGTGGATAGATATGATGCCGAAATATAAGGCAGAGCAAGCCGAGCGATCGGTCGAGATGCTCTTGCTCACCGCATCTAACTACTTCCAGGTCAGTCCCAGACGCCAGGACTGTTTTCGAATGTTGACTTCTTATTGAAGCAGGGACACTGGCCGGAGAACAGCTCTCCACTCGATGCCACCCACAATGCTAAGCTGGACACCCTCAAAGCCAAAGTGGTGGCCGAGCTGGAGCAAAATGCGACCCAGCTGGCAAGCGCCGAGGGAAACATCGAGCAGTCCTGGGCACATGTTATTCAGCTACGCACAATATGTCACGCCTGGAAGTAGGATAGTCCCATGCCATGTTTCAGATTATAATGTACATACGACGTCGATTTGCCGCTTGAAGCATCTGTAAAGGCCTTCCAATGTCCAGGCCGGAATGTATGCGGGCCTACGGCGATCGAGAGTCTCAGAAATCAGCACCGCAATTCGGCTCAATTGGAATACCTCTGCATAGCTGACAGGGTAGATGCGTTCAAATGCCGGGGTTGTTTGATCGGAGATCATACAACGCATGGCAAGGTTCGGTAACGTTCGGTCACATTCGAGACCGTCAACCTAGCGAATTAAATTCACAATTCACTATCGCACTATCCACCCAATGCTTCAGGCCGGGGAAGACCACGTGGCATCAATGCATCACTAACTAGCACCTCTTGGAATTCAGTTCTGACCACGACTGATTGGCGTTTAACGTTCTCTGTTGCCTAATAGATGCCACATTGGTACCTTCCACGACCTTCTCTGACAGGATAATGCACTCCCCATAGTCACTATGACTGCGTTTGAGCACGACTACAGGCTGGGTCATACATCCAGGTATCAGAACGGTCGTCTTCGGTTGCTTCCAGCCGTAACTATGGGACCATCAGTCAGCGTGATGTCTTGTTGGATATATCAGCGGACTGCTCACCCACTCGATCAACCAGTAGCTCGTTCCCTCAGCGGCAAGGGCTTCCCTTGTCACCCTAGCCTTGAAGTGCGTCCCCTTCAGTCCTTCTATCGCAGCGAGCTGGCGATTCGTCAGGTTTCGCTTCACCCATGCTAGATCATCCGCCACATTCTTGCTGTTTCCGCACACGCAACTTGGGTCAGGGACGTATAATGGCTTGATTGTTCTCCGCCCTTTTGCAATCTGGGAATATGGACAGGGATGAATATAATCCTGGCCAGAAGAGGATCTCAAGATGGCGACAGATGTCTAGCGGTATGACGCAGGTACGCTGGTCGCTACAACTGTGATGCGCCTTTGGAGGCCAACGCATTCGTCTTCCACATGTTCCTCAGCGCCCAATTCGTCGTCCACGTCCATGAGAGGTTGGAGGGACGGGCCTGCACTTGGTTGTACATTGTCCACATCCATAACCTAAGCAATGTTTGCTTCTTTTTGATTTTTTGTCCCGCCTGATTTCCCGAGTGGGTCCGATTGGCACAATCCGTTACTCATGCTTCCTCAGGGACAGACGAGTCAAGCTTACATAACACCATTGGGTAAAGGTACATTCCTTGTTGTAGACAAGTTATGTATATGTGGCATTGCCTCCTCAAACCCTACCGCGTGTTTTCGAGAGAAAGCCCTACCGTTAAGACGTAAGACTGTTTTATATTGGAAATTTGTCACGTCGCGAACATGAGGTAAAGGCAATGGGAGCATCTCATAGCGCACAACGCTGGTTTCTTTCCTTCACCATTCATTAGTCAATCGCATGCCAAGGGTATATCGGCAAGCGTTTGTAACTAGTTGTGACATATATAGGAACATTACCGATGGGTCATCGCTAGACATCGGGGTGAAACCTCCTGCAATCCGGTTTGGGTACGTCCGAATATGACGGGACACGTACCCGATATTTGTTACAGGGGATCAAATTTGATAAGGTTGATTCAGCTGAATTGCGTAACATCACGCATGAGCATATCCATACCAAGCGATCGCGTCAATATATTTCAGCCAGGGATGAATGCCGTCCCCAGATTCCTCCCCTCTTCATTTACAACATGGCTCATGCAGAAATTCCAGCGCACTGGGGGATAGCATACGGCGACATCATGGCCAAATATATAACCTCAAGGTTCCGCGAGGTCTTGCATGGCGACCCAGATGACACATTCCCGGGTCTCCCGGACTTGCGAATTCCATTGGAAACAGTGTGCGAGGCGGATCGAATGGTCGGGATCCTCACCGCTGCATACCACAACAAAGGTGACTCAAGCCGTCGGCCTGAAGTCGATTTTAACCTAGTTTGCAGTCGTCCTTCCAGACATTGACATCATTCGTCTCAGTGAGAGGGCGAAGAGCTGAGGAATCAACAAGCCGAGGTACTCTAAGAAACACGACGGAGCTGAGCATCTGAACGGCGGGAACGGCGAGCTGGTCAGTGAACCTGTGGTCTTCACCGACAGATCTGGGTATGTATTGCTATGGTATTTACCTGGAGCTTTCAGCAAACCGAATCAAGTAAGTGGGCATCCTTAACTCCTAGCCCATGTCACGTAAATATGAACAAGGATTACATCTGGGAGTATCTACATCTCCTAGCCAGGCCCCTGGCAAAGAGCATGTCTGGGAAGGGTGTGCAGGGATGGCGGACAAGTCCAATGCACTTCCGTGAGGGAGCTGAGCTGCAGGGAGCCATTAATTTGTCAACTGGTTGGTTCCAACAAGGCAGAAATGTTAGTTACATAACAGGAAACGATCGCATGCATGAATTTACCGCCGAAAACAGGGTCAGAATGGAAAACTAGAGGTCTCAGGTCTCTTGAAGGCCGATTGAGGCGAGAACGGGACCCAGACATGGTTGGTAGCCATGCAGGAGCACTTGGCTCTCCTTTCGGCAGTGCTAGCCGTGACGCACCCAGAAATGTACTCAAGCAGCAGAGAAGCCATGGTAAGACTGGGACGATGGGTGGCTGAATTCAGCGATCAGAATGTGCGGGACATTCTGCCCCTGTGGTCATCGGTCTACAATGTAGCATCCGTGATGGTGAATCGGGAGAGTCCGCTTCATACGGATATCAACGGCAGACCGCAATGGTTGAATCTGTTGATCACGGTGGGGCAGTACTCGGACCTCATCTTCTCGATCCCAACGATCGGACGGCGGCTTCAATATAATCCAGGAACGGTTCTCGCATTGTCCGGACAGATGCTCAAGCACAGTGTCAGGCCCGCAAATGATGACCGGGCAGTATTATCTTACTATATGAGGGACAATGTGTATGAATACATGCAAGTTTCATGGTGTAACTACATGATGTATTCCAATTCTGCTGGTTTGACTTGGTAAAGTGATGATGCGTTCCTGGCTGAGTTATTTATTTTACCTTGGAATTCGGTGCATCCTGCGCAGCTGATGTATATCCACATACGACTCAACAATTATGGCCTTGGTCCTGGCGAGCTCAAGCATATTCTGAGTGAGCTCAGTCGTGACCTCCACTCGCAGGCTGTCCAACCTTGCGTTGTGGGCCTTATCAAGTGGGGACGATTCCTCGGGCCAACAGCCCTGCCAGAATTAGTTGACGATCCGCTGAGTGATTGTGTAGCCTCGACCTACCTGGAAGTAGTCATATGCGATATGCACGGTGCGTTCCACCAATCTCTTTGCTTCTTCCTCCCTATATGCCAGCATGGCAGTAATCCACCAGGTGTCGATGAAGTCACCTCCAGGAAGGGCAGACTGCGAAACCCAATTCGGCAGGAGGGCCTTAATGTGATCGACCCTGTGGAAGTTATCCATGTTGAGCGCCAGAATGATGGCTCAGAAGCATACTGCAGAGCATTCCGACGAAAGCAAAAGTCGCCAGCAGGCAGGGGTTGGAGGGGATACTGATCGCTGATGGGCATATACAGCCAGCAGAAGCTTGAAACGATCCTGAAAGATTGTCATTCATATGTCAGGGTATGTTGATGGATTGCAGACAACCTACCACCTCGACAGTCAGATTCTGATGCCAATCTTGCGGCCATTCATGAGGCGGACGTGCTCCCAAATAATGCACGATGAATTCCAGCCGGCATTAATAGTAGCAGAGTAGCAGGTGGAATGCGCTCTGCGAGACCTTGTTGACAGTCACAGCAAAGGAGGTGGCCATGGATAGAGAAGGTGGCGAGGGGTTACTTACGGTGATGAGATTGTGCTGGTTTTAAATGCTGCAGTTGCCGAGTTTCGGAATATCCCGGCCATGCAGCAAGGGTAGCCGAGCACCCAGACTGTTACTCACATTCAGCAATAATTCTGGATAATCGGCATTCCGACATAGTTTGGCAGGTTATACAGTGGTAGACTACATCATCAATCGTATAACACAGCATTCAACTGCGATATTCACCCAACTTGTGAGATAAGCATCCCTTTTGAGAGCATCGAACCTGACCGAACCTGACCGAACCTTACTACATGGCCATGTAGCGCACGATATAACTGCATCCCGTTTGAGAGTGTCGAACTTGACCGCACATCCATAGGCATAACTTTCACAACGAGCACACTTTTATCACACCTACCTCAATAGCTCCACTTTTCAGGAGTCAAAGATATGGGTGACCATTTTCATCGTTTGTAATGACGATCACAACTCAGAAATAGGGTTCGCACGCTATCTTAGATAAGCGAGGTTAGAGGCATGGAAATAGCTAGCGATGTTTTGGTATGTTTGGTTGTCGTGCTGGTGCATGGGTTTCCCACAGCGTCCCAAGCTTTTTGTTGCATAGCGCAGACCAGTCACCACTTCAAGCAGTTCAAGCAGCCCCAGATCTTATGTAAGACTCGCGGTCACCCATCATGGAGCCTATCCATTGCATAAGTAGAGCTGACATGCTTTCAGCATCATGACGACCTTGGAACGCAGAGACGCCTTGGTAACCGCCGAAGCAACCTCGCCTTCAGCATCATCATCCATCAACAATACAGCGTTACGCCGTTATGCTGTCCTTGCTGCTGTCAAGGTTCTTGGATGAATCTGTCCCCATGTTGGAGGCGTCCTATTCCTGACAAACCGCCTATGTGTCAAATACGGACCCCTTCAGCAGGTTTCCGAAGCCGCGACTCTCATATTCGTGGCCGAGCATACGTCCATTCCAGTACCGAAGGTTCATTGTGCATTTATGCATAAAGGTTCGGCATACATCCTGATGGACAGGATTGACGGCCAGATGGTTGCGTGGGGCTGGTCCTCACAATCGGTGGAGTCGAGAGCAAAGATACTTGCCCAGTTAAAGGAAATGGTGAATCAACTGAGGTCGCTTCCTCCGCCAAGCTCTCGTATCGCAAATGTGAATGGCGGTCCTTTATCTGACGGTCGATTTCCTGGTACCTCCTTGACTATCGGGCCATTCGAAACTATTCACGACTTTCATTGTTTCTTACGCAACGGTCTCCAAGCCCATCCGGATCATATCCCTGAGGTTGGGAGGATGATCGCCCTGCAGGATCGACCCTGGCCAATGCCTGTTTTCACCCATGGCGATCTGAGCAGTCTAAACATTCTGGTACGCGGCGATGATGTTGTTGGGATCATCGATTGGGAAACTGCTGGGTGGTATCCGTCATATTGGGAATATTCCATGGCATGGTATGTTAATCCTCGCCACGAGTTCTGGAGGGCGGAAGTTGGGAAATTTTTGGAATCCACGCCAGAAGACGAGGAGATGGAACGCATAAGACTGAAGTATTTTGGCGACGTTTCATGAGATGCGAGCTATAGTACACATGGGGATAACGAACATGTATGATTGAAATCAGAAGCAAAATTGATGCGGTGCAGTACATTCACGGTATAACCTCTTTTCCTAAGAGCAAGTCGAAGGTTGGCGGCCATGTCACATCAAATCCTCCTTGTCCTGTACCATCAAATCGATGCTCCTCCGTCTTTGTCTCACAGTACCGTGTTGCAGCCCTGCGCACTGTTTCCCAGTCCACCACCTTTGTACCGAGCGCTTGGTCATCGTTCCCGAGCATTTCAAGCGCTTCCTTTACCCACGCGACACAGTTCCAACCGTCTTCGTCCTGTCTGATAGGAACGGATCGCAAAATATCACAGACCCGCTCCGTGTTCTCCACCTTTGCGACCGTAACGCGAACGAGTAGCATATTGCTGGTGGTAAGAGCGATGTCGCCCGCCTCATATTTCCATTCAATTTGACCCGGTCTGATGAGTTTCCCCTTTGCGTGGTGCCGAACTCCTTTCAATTTTGCGGTTTCTGTCTTTGGACCGACAATGAGTGCCCAATGGTATCTATTACAAGGACGAATGTATCAGGAACTAATGGCGGTATCTTTGAAATAATACGCGCCTGTCTTCTAGGCCTGGCATTGTAGGACCGCCTGCTCGTACATATAGGGCGACATGAAGCCTTGGTTTGTTAAACGGCATGACTTAGACGGTGACGGTGGTGAGCGGTGAGATCTTGAAGGAGAGAGCGGATGAAAAGTTGATCGATAAGGATGATGGGATAAATCGCCCAAAATAGGTCATCTTGGTTTCGGATACAAAACTTCGGATATAGAATACCGACTACGGAACCTCGGATGCGGAATGAAAAACACGGGACATCGGTTCTGGATATGGAATGCGGAATATGGGGCCGCCACCTCTCAGCCCAGAAGTCGGACAATGCCTATATTTTGTAACAAACTTACCCAGGCCTGACGTCTCCTGCGGCCGGAAGCGTCTCCATTCCAAAGGGGCGGGGCGAAGACTCACACTCAGGCCATTTGTTTCTACCCGGCTTCCCATCCTCTTCATTTCCTAACAGTTTTTTACCCCGTCTCCGGGGGTGGACGCTGAAGTATCCCCTCGTCCCACGTCCCCTCATCCCAGGACCATCCTGGGCGGCATTTGAGCGGGTCGAACTTCGCCAAACCTCGTCCACCTCGCCTGCCTCTGTTTCAGTGAAGTGCGTCTGCAGGGCCTTTTTCTGTTCTTGCGAGTCGATCCTGTGCAAACAAAGGGGAAAAGGTGACATCTTTTGCGCCCGTGTACGCGTATAAACCGTTACATGGTGCCGACAATGTTTCTAGCGCATTTTCGTTCTGCCCGCCAGTGAAGCTTTAGCGAACTGAACTGGCAATGACGTGTATACCTCCATCAAAGCGGCCGCTGATCTGTACGGTGCGATCGCTAAGCCAAAATTCCATCGGGGCCGGAGAATAATAGCCGAGCCCCAGCATCCATGGGCCAGGCGTGTAAGCCCTTTGGCTGGCATTCTCAGCTCTGCTTATGTGCGGACATTCCACGCCGAAGGTTAAGCACGAATTTGATGCGGTCCGGTGAGGTTCGGTGAGGTTCGGTGAGGTTCGATTAGGTTCGGTGAGGTTCGATTAGGTTCGGTGAGGTTCGAGCATATTACCTGGTTTGATGATGCATGCACATCCATGGATTTCGTATTCATGGCATGCTGTTTGGTAGTTTGGACCATCTGATTTAGCATACGCGCTCGCTATTTTGGGAGGTTTCGCCTTTTGGCGTGGTATACATAGGGCCCCATTTGGTAGGTTCCGCCATTTGAAAAGCATACACATTGATAATTTTGGAGGTTGCACCATTTACCAAGGTGCGCCATTTCAAAGTGCACATATTGACCGTTTGAGGAGGTTCCGCCATTTGATTTAGCTTACACGGAGCGCTGTTGGTACGTTGCACCGTCTGACTCACCATACGCGGGGTGCTATCTGGCAGGTTGCGCCATCGAGGTTGCGCCGTTGTGGATATTTATTCTTTTATACTTCTCGTCAATCCCTTTAGGGGTCGCTCCCGTCGTGCCATCGTGCCAATGGATATTAAAATGGCCACAATTCAAGAATGTTCCGGGGGCGACATACTTTCTCGCCCATAATACTTTCTGTCTACATTCAACAGGAGCTTGCACCAGCAAAGGGCGGTCCCCCATCAGCGAGGCGTAAATCGAATTTAACTCACACGGGACTCCGTCACTTTATTTTGGGCATGTAGGCGGTCGCTAGCAGTCTCCGCTCGCCAACACGTGTAAATGGAGGTCGGTATGAAAACGTCCTCTCGCGATTGAAGGGGTGTAAATACGGGCATTCTTATGACTGAAACATAAACATAAACATAAAATAAAACTAAGTATTCAGCTCCAATCGGGTCAGCGTAGGTATCAACTCCGTCAGCTCTGCCTGCTCTTCTGCGGTCCAGACCCTTGAGCCCTTTGCCTTCGCCCTAAGGACTTGAAGGGGACAGCCCGAGCGAACCAAGAAAGCACGGATGTCCTCGGGTTTCCCGTAAGAGACAGCGAGGATGCTGAACTCGCGTAAGCCAGGCAGCGTCGCCGCGAAGAAAAAGTTGCCAAAGTCGGCGGATACAGTGATGGACAGGAGCGAGAGCACTGGGTGACTGAAGGGGGCAGCGAGGGACGTGCAGCGAGGAGTGCAGTGGCGTCCATACAGAGAAAGGGCTTGCAGGTTCGGACATAGCACGAGAACCGTGCCCAAGACACCCGTGCTACCGCCGACCTTGATGTCTAAGCGTGTTATGTTCGCCCAACATAGATCGAACATGGCGAAGCACTGGTCCCCGCCTTCTACCTGCAGCCTGCACGTGCGCTCAGGTAGTCCCACAGCGGAGGGTGGCTCTTGCTCGCTTGAACCTGCAGGGCCATCGAGGGGGAAGGACCCGAGCTCTTCACTTGACAAAAGCGCGTCCTCTAGGTCACCTTCCAGCCTACACAGCACTCCGAGAAAGAGGAGTCCGGGAAGACTAAGGGTGGAAAGATGGCTCTCCTGCGCCTCGCTGCCGTCGAAGATCACAGA
The DNA here is from genome assembly GCA_038094755.1 of Caloboletus firmus. Lineage (NCBI taxonomy): Eukaryota > Fungi > Basidiomycota > Agaricomycetes > Boletales > Boletaceae > Caloboletus > Caloboletus firmus. Next base: position 1,844 of record JBBPUO010000187.1, on the reverse strand, counting down.
GAGTTCCCGAAGGTTGGGGTGTGAGCGTGAAGATTGGCGGAGGCTGCTCGCAGCGACGGGGCCGACGATCAACCTCTCCAGCTTGGGGCAGCGGTCGAGGAGGCTGAAGAAATCGTCCACTTCGTAGCTGACATGGTCCGGGAGCCTCACAGCGAGGTGAGTGAGGTTATCCCACTCGGCTCGGAGGAACGTAGTCTGCGAAGCGTGGAGGAGGTCGAGAACGAGTGTTTGGAGGCAAGGCTGAGGTTGCACAGCGGTCAGATCGCCTTCTTGGGACCGTGCTTGGATCACGAGGTGCCTTAGCATGCGGGTGCCGTCGAGCAGTAGGTTGACATCGATTCCAGCCCCATCCACGATTCGCAGTCGCTCAAAGCGCGCCCTGTAGCACCGCACGGCCTGCAGCCACTCGTGTCTCAGCGAGGGATGTTCAGAGAATGAAACTCCCAGTGACAGTGGGAGGTTCCCCGATCTTGACAGCCAGCTCCGGTAAAAGTTGATACGTCCCCGTGGCACAGTGCCCAGTCCCACGATGCCAAGGTCTTGAACGGCGTCTAGTGAGCGCCATAGTTGGGGCGTTCGGAGTGCCACCGCCCTCCACCGGCGACAGACTCGCACCAGAAGCAGAGGAGCCTGGCTGCTTTTTGGTTGGAGGTATGGGTCATCGGGAATGCATTCCGCGAAGATGAGGCCGTGTAGTTCTGCCGGGAGTCGCTGCATGGGGGTAGGTCGACGAGGAAAGACTGGTTCAGCGGGGTTTCGTTCTTGTGGGCGGGGTTTGAAATGTTGCTGTGGGTTTGGGTGTGGACTGCGAGTAGACGTTTACATGAAAACTGGCGTCGTTACGTCCCTGGGCCATGTGTTCATCCCTCGCAGCTGCCCGTCTGGGAGACAAGTGGCTTGGTACGAAAGCGGAATCGCAGGGTCCGCCATAACAGAGAGCGCGCCCTGGCTGCCGCGTATGATCAGCGTCGACGTCAGTTGTAGGAAGTGGGCGCGGGGTGCAAGGGCGCGTTGGAGAACCAGAAAGTCGGACGGAGCCATCGAGCGGAGGTGTCCACAGATGACACTGCTGCGACGTGGGCAGTAAACGCATCTCATAGAAGGAATGTAAGCACAGTGAACTGGCTGGGCGTGCAGCTAGAGGAAGTGCGACAGGGTGTGAGATGGCGGGCACACTCCCCGATCACCCAGATGGGTCCAGCCAGGCAGGACTGCTGAGTGCCTGCCCCTTCCACAGGCTTGCCGCAAGCACAGACGTCGAGCATCTTCCGACTGTGTACTCGCCGCTGTACCTCCTGTGAGCATGTATATGTGAGGCCGAATATTTCGCAGAAAATTTGGTAAGTGGCGACATCTCCAAATTGGCCTCTCGATACTTTCATTGGATCCCACTCCGACCACCCGGACGATTCATGATATATAGCAATGAGGTGGTCGTTGAGGTGAACAGCAAGATAGATGTGGACATCGCCGCTGTAAGCACTCGAGGGCTGTTCTTGGGACACCGGGGTGGGGCAGATGTACACGTCGTATGTAACTCTAGAGTGAGAATTAGAATAATCATCGACGCAAGCAGATACTGTGTAGACAGATGCCATCGGAGCAAGTGTGTATTGTGGCTGAGGGATTATCACGACAGGGTTTTTTGAAGGTCGAGCCAGCCAAAGATCTCTCCCCATGAACGGGTGGCGGATGGGTTTCTCCCGTTCAAGACGGAGTGTGCCATCCATGAAGTGGAGTCGTTTGTAAGGCAGCGGTTACAGAGCACATCTCTAGACGTTGTGAGACCTACAAACTATGGACTACGACACTACCGGCGGTTGTAGCTCGGTGTGACCCAGGAA